>PVIA01007879.1:0-78154 GCA_004024845.1 Tonatia bakeri
AAGCCTGTCCCTCCACTCACAGGCCTGCCCCTCCACTCACAGACCTGTCCTTCCACTCACAGGCCTGTCCTTCCACTCACAGGCCTGTACCTCCACTCACAGACCTGTCCCTCCACTCACAGGACTGCCCCTTCACTCACAGGCCTGCCCCACCACCTGCATGAGGTGGTTCATGTAAAAGGCCAAATATTAATCACACTCTAGGGCAGATCATGGGAATGGGATGCCACACTCCCTAGGGAGGGAATAGACAATTTCTGGAATTGTGTAGGGTCTGGAAGCACCAACTGGGAAATTCCAGTCAGGCAAGGTGAGGACAGCACCCTAGGTGAGGAAAGGGTCTGCACGGACATCGGAGGTGACTTTAGCAAAGCCTGAGGCACAGCTAGGGTATGTCCGCCATACTTCCTCAGGACTTTTTATATTTAAAAAGAGCATTGAAAATAACATATTTTTAAAATAAATGAGCAATATGAATAACTGAAGGAAGGCAAAAATGTGGAAAATAAAATTTCTTGGCTTATAAAATCGTCAGAGACTAAAAACTAAAGCGCATTAACACAGTGCTGGTAATGGGGTGCCGAAATCGACAATGCCCACACACTGCTGGTGAGAAAGTAAGTTGGTGGGAGCCTTTGGAAAAGCAACTTGAAAAATGTCCCTTAAAATGTGCTGCTCTGTGCTTGCTCCAGCAGCACCTGGTATGTGAAGGAAAGCTGCGGAGATTGGCATGGCCCTGTGTGGGGAACACACAGATTCAGGAAGCATTCTCCAGTTTCCAGTACACAAGTAGATAAAAAGGCTGCGGTCCAGACACACAGTGGAATATGACTAGGCCATGAAAAAGAAAAAACCTCACCATTTGCGACAACATGGATGGACTAGAGGAAATTATGCTAAGTAAAATAAATCAGTCAGAGAAAGACAAAAACTATATGATTTCACTTATATGTGGAATCTAAAGAACAATATAAACAAACAAAATGGAACCAGACTCATGGATAGGGGATTGAATGAAAGGTGGAGGGATTAAGAAATTCAAATAGGTAGTTACAAAATAGTCATAGGGATGTATGTGTAGTACAGCATAGGGAATATAGTCAATTATACTGTAATAACTATGTGGGTACTGGAAACATCTGGGGAAACACTTTGTAAAATATGTCATTGTCTAACCACTACACTGTACACTGAAAACTAACACAAAATAAAATTGAACATGAACTGTAAATGACAAATAAAATTTAAAAAGAAATAAATAAAATAAAATAATAAATAAAATATGCTGATCTTTTAGCTTCACTTCTAGAAATATTGACATTTCCTAAAGAAATGATAAGTAAAAGTAGACAGATAACTGTGCAGGACAGGTAATTTATTAAACTATAAACTTGTATTTTCTCCCTTGCACTGTCCCTCTCAATGTCCCAGATTTGTAGCCAGACTTCTGGCCTCTCTTTGGTCCTGGGGGTATTTGTAGAAGCCAACCAGAAGCTGCTTAAAGGCACCTGTCCTTTGTGAAAAAGGAATATTGAGAAAGAAAATATGCAGGCAGTTCCATAAAAAAGGGTGGGGTGGAGGAGAGGGTTGTGAGAAAAAAGGGGGAAGCTTCCTGACATCTTTGAAGGGGTCCCATGCCTCAGAAGTGGGATTTGGAACCCCTCCATAAAAGCACCCCAAGACATGGCATGATTTCCCACAGGTCACACTGTCCAGGGCAACAGGAGTCAAAGCACAGTCACACCCCAGGGGCCTGAGCCCCCAACTCAGCAGCCATTGAACAGTAAAGAACATACCCACTGGAAGGATGGGTCTGTTTGGGGAACCTTCTGTGGAACCTGGTGCACTGTGCAAACCCCAGGCCCTTTGCATGGCCTCAAGAAGCAGGAAGTTCTGAAAATGACTGAAGTTAATTTTCCTGGCCAGCTCTCAAGTGGAATGTAAAGAATACTTGAAATGTGACATTCTCATATATCTAAATTTATGTAAAATATTCTGAGGTAATTGAGTATAGAGTTATCTTGTTTTGATTTTTTAAACTAGGAGTTAAATATTTTCCATAGGAAGACACCAAAGTCCCCTGTTCTGTTTTCCCTGAGCTCTAGGCACATACCTTTATTGTTGCACCAACCCTACTGGGAGGATCATTATCTATATTTACTGCCTCACTGTGGTACTAAACACGAGGTTCTTGGTCCTGGACACTCATCAGGATGATGTCTTGTTTACCTCCATGTCCCCAGTACCTTGCACGATGCCTAGCGAACACTCAGGGAACGAATGAGGGAGTAAAAAATAATGTGCATGAATGGATAAACGAGTGAATGAATAAATGGAGTATCAGGCATCTGGTGTTTGAGACGAAGGGCCTGGTGAGGCCCATCCTATCATCTGCACACAGATGCTCCTGGCAGCCCTCGGGGCTGTGTATGCAGTGGAGTTAACTGGAAGCACACCCTCAGGGAATGTAAACAGCCCTCCTCCAGGCCAGGGCTGACTGGCAGCCTTGTGGGCAGCTTGCACAATCCTGTGGGCTGCTGTGAATCTCATTTTTGGGGCATGGAGTCATCTTCGCTGTGGGCCTCTCCCTCCCTGCCCTGGATTGTCTCTTGGCAACATAGAAGGAACTGTGTGTCTGTTGTTGGTCAGAAGAACTTCAGACCCCCAACCCTTCTAAGAAGTCTGTCCTGATAAACCAGATCTGCCTAAGGACACAAGGAGGTTGGAGCTACAAGGAAGCTTGGAGATCATCTTGCCCAACCCCTTCATTTCAACCACTTCCTGAGTCCCAGTCCCCTGAGACGTTTAAGAGGTGGGGACTCAATCCACCACAAGTGTGGCAAAACCTGGCATGGAGCTAGGTGTCCTGTACGTCCCTGCACAGCCACTGTCCAGCATGTGCTTTTGGATCAGGGACCTGTCTTCCCCAAGTCCCAGGTCCTTCACTGACACTGTACTGCTTGCGGGTTGCTGGGGAGACCTACTGCTAGGCCCTCTGTCAAGGGCCTCGAGCAGTGCCTGGCTCCATCTAGCACCTTATGTCTCCTGCCTCCTCTGGCCCTTTCTTTCCTAACTTCTCCCACTCATCATTTCTCACCTTTCCTCCATGTCTGGGCATGAAGTGCCCATGCTTCATGCTGAGCCCCCACTGCAGCAAAATTTACTTCCTGGATTGGCTGTGCGTGATGTCATTGTTCTAGATTCATTAATATCCACCTACTTTTTCTCTCCTTACACACCTCTCGATCTTGCCAAATTCATTCATATTTTCCTTTCTCCCTCCCTTCCTGCAAACTTTGCCAGGTCCCTGCTGTGTGCCAGATACCTGCTGGGCACAGATGCTCACGGCCAGTATTTGCCCTTTGAGAGCTCACCTGTTGCTAGAGAGAGGCCTTGTGGGCCATGACAACACAGGGGACAGAGCTGAAAAAGGAGGCCAAGCCATGTGTCCCCAAAACCTATGTCCTAGCTCTTGTTTCTGAAATACTGTGGTAGGCAGAATAATGGCCTCTTGAAGATGGTCATGCCTGCTACCCCAAATCTGTGATTGTTACCTTATATGGTGTGATTAACTGAAGGATTGTAAGGTGGGAAATTATCCTGAATTTTCAGGTGGACACAAGGATACTTCTAAAGAGGAGGAAGGAGGTCAGATAAGAGAGAAGGTATAGTTCTGCTGGTATTGCAGGTAGAGGAAAGGGGCTATGAGCCAGGAATGCAGGTGCGCCTGAGACTTCAGAAGGACCCAGCCCTTCTGACAGCTTGATTTCAGCCCCTGAAACTTGTTTTGGACTTTTGACTTCCAGAATTGTAAAAGAATAAATGTGTTGCTTTAAACCTTTATGTTTGTGTTAATTGGTTACAACAGAAATAGGAAATGAATACAAATGAAAAAGACTGTACTTCCTTGTCTCCCAGCAGTAAGGTAGCACCATGTGACTAATTCTGGCCAATGGAATGTGAATGCAGGTGACACATCTTCCTCTAGCCTGAGGCTTGCCACTCTGGTACCCCTCTTCCCTTGCCACAGCCAAAGAGAACACTTTAGCTGGTAAAGACACAAGATGGTGATGCTGATGGCAGCCTGGGTGCCTGTGTGACAGAGTGGAGCAGAACCCTGCTGATTGTCAAAACTCACTAGGATTTGGGGGTTTTTCATCACAGCAACATACCCCAGGGTCTCCTTACCACGGGAGTTCTGGTAGGCTCTCCATTCACAGAGAAGGTGATGATTATGCCTTGAGAAGACAGACATGTACTCCAGGCAAGGGCAATTGCATGAGCAAAGGCATGCACGGGTTTGAGTCTGTTTGGCTGGCCCTGGGTGCATGGGGACAGTAATGGGAATGGAGGCTGACTGCAAAGTTTGGGACAAATGGGCAGCGGGGTCAGTTCTCTCTGGCTGTACTGTTTCCCCCCTACTGTGCTCCCCAGATTTGGACTCCTGTCCTAGCATGCACTGCTCAGCATGTGTCTTGCATGCAAGAAGGGGTCATGTGTGCACACGTGTATGTGGTTGAGAGACCTGTATGTGCACAGGTACACATGCACATGTTACTGCATGTGTGCTTCCGTGGGTTTCCCTCTGGGCTGAGCTCTGGCTCGAGGGGTTTGGGACAAGCTGAGGTGTCAAGCTACAGGTCGGCTTCTGGTGTAGAAGGCCTGGAGAGAGGGCACGGAACAAAGGGATTCTAGGAGGGTCATGTGTGAGAGTGTAAGAGTGAGGAGAGGCAAGTTCAAAATTGTCAGCGAGGCAAAAGCTGCAGGCACAAGGGTAGCTGGTACCATGAGGCGTGCCTCCCGGTGCGAGCCTGGCGAGCCCTAGAGGGATGCGGTAACCTGCAGCCCTGCCAGGAGTGACTGACGCTGTATGATTGCGGCTTTTTCTTGACGGGTTAGCGTGAGCCAGAGAACACCTTATCACGTCAGCCCCATCATGGGTCAGGTTTGCACGATGTGTTGATTGCCCACATTATTCACTATTTTATTACTTAAAACATTGAATTCCTATTAATAACAAGCACTGCAGGGCACAGATTTCATCATTTGCATTGAACTACTTTGCTGCTGTTTGCACAGGAGCTACCCGCGATGCCTGCCGCAGCAGCAGTGGCAGCCAGGCCTTCATGTGCGTGCCGCGCACGTTCGCGTGGATGCCGTGCAGTGCGAGTGTGAAGGCAGAGGCAAATGTGCTTTGTTGCACGATTACAAGAGCTCACAAATGTAACCTTTTGTCTGCTTGGCATCTCTGTGGGGTGCCGGAGGGCTGTTGTGCCCCTAACTGGTGTGGTGCCTGGACCCAAGCCTGGAGCCTGTTTTTATTACTGAGGCTATGATAGGCCAAGGGCAGGGCTCCGGGCTCCCAGGGCTCTCATCTCAGTGAACCCAGGACCTGTGGATAGAGGCTTCCATTGTCATTGCACGTACATGGGAATGGAGGCTCACAGGGGAATGGAGCCCAGAGGACCAGCCTCAGGCTCATGGTGAATCCAGCCCCGTCTGGCTCCAAAGCCCGGGCTCTCTGCCCTTTTGCACTACCTGCACACCTCTTAAGCATGCTGGACCTCAGTTTTCCCAGGCAGGAGGCCGTCTCCTCCTCCCCTTCCTGCCTGCCTCACAGGGCACTTAAAGATCCAGTGAGGTGATGTGTTGGCAAGGCCGGGGGACTGCGGGAAGGTTGCTCATCAGTGTTATTACTTTTTGCAATAACTTCTGTATCTTTCATTAATGGCTGTGAAAGTTCCACTCCATTCCCCTCACCCCTGGCTCCTTCTGCGCTGGGTTAGTGCAAATCGATGCCAGAGCTGGGGTGGGGCGCACGGTCAAGGAGCTCGGTGGAGCTGCTCTTCTCTTACCCACAAGCACACACGCTGCCCTTGCAGAAATGATCCCATGCTTGGCAAAGGGCAGTGTTTGCTCTGGGACAGGACCTTGCAGCCCTGTGCCAGCCTCTGTTTATTCTGGCATAAACCCTGGGGGTGTCTGAGCGCTTCAAGTTTGTTGAACTTCCTGGATTTCTTATCACGTAGCCTGTCCTGCTGGAAGCAGGTGAAATGCTGTTAGGTGCCCAGGGGAAGATGTTAAGAAATTCCACAAAAATTACTCTTGCCCCTTGAGGGGCTGGCAGCTTGGGCAGGGTCACTGAGGACTGGAGGGGGCAAGGTGGAAGAAACAGATCAGATGTATAGAAAAAGCCTTCCCTCCCCTTCACCTGGCCTGAAATTACCTTTCCCATTGCCAGATAAATTCCCATTCCTGGATTCCCTGCTCTGGCCACTTGATCTGGAATGTACTGTGCCCTGCCCAGCCTCCACACCTCTTCCTGAGCCGTGCCAGCCACTGGGGCCTGCCTTTCCACCATCTCTCTGGTTGAAAACTTACTTGATTGGTAGAATAAATGAAGGGGGGTGAGTAAGTGACAGAGTACACCATAACCGCTTTTCTCATGTGTCCCTTCCCCTGGGTTCCCGACCTTCGAGGACTCGTCAGGATGTTTGTCCTGGGAAGTCAGAGTGAACCCACAGGTGGTCCCGCTGAGACACAGGAGAATGTATCTCTGCTGCCATTGGAAGTCACACAACAGACAGCTGTGGAAGCTGGGAGGGTGTTGGGGCAATGAGTGTTAGGGTGTGTAAGAAAGGGTTTCCTGGCTTAGAAATCAGAAAACAGGGGTCAAGTGCTAACTCCCAGCCTTCTCTCTCTGTGACCTTAAGAGGCGGCTCCAAATGGCCTGTGCCTGAGTAAAACAAGCATAATGGCAGCACCTTCCTTGGGAGATTCAGCTGAAGTGATAGGTCTCCGAAGGAGCTTATGTCACTTAGGACAAGTGACTGGCCTTTGACTGCCTTTGTGCTCTAATTGCACTGCTTACAGGCTGCCTTTTACAAGGCACTTGATTTCACAACTAGTCTATGTGTTGCCATTGATTATCCTCTTTGCAGAGGAGGAGACTCAGCGAGTTGAGGCAGTAGTCTGCAGTGGCAGAGCAAGAGTTAAACTAAGCACACTTGACTGGACCCTGTGCTTGGTCCTTTCTGCCACTTGCCCCCTCCCCTCTTGCTGATCTGCAGCCCCTGAATTTATCTGGCTGTCCCATATCAGGGGCCAATGCAGGAGAGGCATCTGCCAATGTAGAGAGAGCTCAGAGATGTCCTAGGGTCCCTTGTCAGATTCTCTTGTTGACCTTATGCCCTAAATTCCTATCAGTCCTTCTGCTGCTGTGGTTCCCAGTGTGTGTAAACAAGACCCCTAGTATTGTGCAAGCTGCTGTCTGCCTCTGGTGGCAGGGTGCAGCCATCGACAGGCACTCCAGCAACTGGTATCTGAGGGAGGGGTCCTGAGCCAGGGATGCCCTTATTGGTGGAGAGCAGCTGTGTGTGAGGTACTAGCGTGGCCCACACAGGGAACTGAGGTTCCTCATCAAAGGAAGAAAGGCTGTACAAAGAGGATCAGAGAGGGAGGGGATGATATTAATTCAGTCCCCACAACATGCAGGCACTCTATATATGTGTACTTACTCTTTCAATTCCCTCAACAAACTTGTGTGGCAGGGCCTGACGTGGTCTTCATTTCACAGACGAGGGAATGAGGCACAGAGAAGTTAGGTGATTTGTCCAAGGCCACATAGTTAATACGGCAGAGGTAGGTAGGGTGCAGTGCAACCTTGTGACAACTTTCTAATTTTGCCAGGACATGGTTCTTTATACTGGGCATGTGGTAATGGAAAGTGATTTGTCTTTAGGTAGAGCTGGCAGACCCGAGTAGAAGACAGGTTCAGAGAGGAGCTCTTAGCCTTCGAGTCAGGGGTCTGGCCCTGGCAACTTTTGCCTCCCACCTGGTGTGTCCAGAGGCCTGGGGGTGCTTCAGCATGGGTAGTCATCCCAAGTGATCAGCAAGGGAGCACCCATCAGAGGTGGACAAGAAAACTCATCTACAGTGCAGATGAGAAAACAACCCAAGTCCTGAGCCTTGATGCCCAGGGTGCATTATTTACTTCCTTTGTGGGGCCTTTACCTCTGTGGGAGGGAAGCCGTCCCCTGTGGCACTGGGGCCATGTGTCCCCTGGGCATGTGTGCAGGTGGACAGCACCGAATCCCATGCCCTCACTGGACCCAAGGCAATCTAGACGTCAGACTGAGCCTGCGGTGCCTCTACCAAAGATATATATTAAACAAGAATAAAGTTATTTGGCTCCACTTTAAAAGTATGTTATGCTTTTTAGAGACAATTCAGATTAAACAGTGAAGTAGAGGGAAATAATTTACATAGAGAAACCACTTGGTATATTTTCCCATCCCTTCATACAAATGTAGTTTAGTTGTATGTGGTTGGTGTAGTGTCACCTTTCCCAAGTTCTCAGCACCCCCAGGCTTCCCACATCATTCATTCACCTGCTGTGGCCTTGGAGGGAGTGGTGCTACTTTGTTTTATAGATGTACTAACCAATAGGTCAAAAGGTTGTCAAACACGGCTCACACATGGAAACAGAAAGGCAGAGCATGGATTTAACGCCAACTCTGTTGGGCTGCAGAGCCCGCGGTCTTAATCGGAGCTGTATACACTGCTGTGATGCCAGGTTTGGTGCCTAACATCTCGTCAGAAGTACTTTGCCCTCTGATGAGAAATTCACTGCAAACATCAGGTGAAATGTCTGTACACCATTCCATCCGATGGCTGTGTGCCAAACATATGTAACCATCTGCAGGTGCTGGACAGCTTAGTTGTTCTAAGTTCTCACTATTAGAAACACACTAGGATAAGCCACTTCGGGTCAGTGAGGTGGGGGTGGGGTGGTACGCTTTGGTAAGCTGAGGGGAAGAACCACCCCATGTGGTTTCCCCTGTCTGAGCAGACCTGCTGAAGCTCAGACCCGCCGGGCAGAGGAGAGAAGGCTGCTGCAGAGGGACATATGGCCCCAGCAGGGAGCCCCACGCTGGTGATGCAAGCTTGAACTCGCAGGTGAGCTTTCCCTGGTGGGCAGGTGTGGTGCCCTCCACTACACCTCTGGCCTGTTTAAAGGTGAGAAAACTGAGTCTTAGGGAGGCAAAGTCACTTGCCCAAGGTTACACAGTTGGGGCCAGATGCTACAAAACACACATCTCATGCAGGTTTTGCAAAAACACCTACTGCTAATTCACCAGAAGTTCTAGTTCACTTTTTCCATGGGCTCAGGGCCCACGAGTGCCAGCTTACTTCCTGTAGCACCTAAGGGAGATTTTCACAGAGGCTGTATTTGGACTCAGTCCTTACCTCCTGCCAACCATCCTTGAAACTATCGAGACTCTGCTGCCTCTTCCCATCACCTCCTACCTGGACTGGTGCAGTAGCTTCTGGCAGTTCCACTTGAGCCCACTCTTGCTCTTCTCTGCTCAGCAGTCAGAGTGGGTTTTTAAGTTTTTTTAATTTTTTATCTTCACTGGAGGACATTCTCTTATTGCTTAGAGAGAGAGAGAGAGAGAGAGGAAGAAAGAGAGGGAGAGAGAGAAACATTGATGTGTGAAAGAAGAACCAATTGGTTGCCTCTTGTATGTGTCTGGATTGAGGATCTTATGTGCCAGGACCTGGGATCAAACCCACAGCCTAGGTATGTGCCCTGACTGGGAATTGAACCTGCAACCTTTCGGTTATGGGACAATGCTCCAACCAACTGAGTAACACTGGCCAAAGCTAGACTGATTTTTTAAGTACTCAGATCTCACCATGAAGCTCTGTGGTTCCTGCCTCTGAGGAATTCCCTGGCTGGGAGTAGCTACCTCATCTGGGAATGTGCTGAGCTGGTTATAGGCCAGTAGTGTTTGATTCAGTGCCTGCCCATGGCAGGCACAGTGCTGGGAACTGTGAGAATAGTTAACGAGATACAGAACTTAGGAGGAACCAAATTTCTTGGCCTGACCTTCCAGGGCCTGATTCCTCTATTCCCAGCCTCCCAGTCTGACCTTATCCCATCCCTTCCCAGGTGCTCACTGGGCTCCAGCCTTTGGCCTCCTTTCTGTCACACAGACCAGCTGAGACCTTGCCCTCTCAGGGGCTTTGCTGCTTCTCCAGCCCAGAACTCTTCTTCCGTCCTACTCCAAGTTCTGGCTGCCTCCCTTCCTCCCCAGAGGCCCTCCCCACATGCTCTCTCTCTCTCTTTCTCTTAGTCTGTCTACTGTGTTCAGAAATGTGCCCCTGAAACACACACACACCCCGAAACTTTCTCAGGAAGATTCTCAACTCAGGAGCTTTAGAGGTTAGGGAAAACAAATTTTTGGGGGGATGAACTTATAATTGTCTTGATCACTTTTCTGTGTGGGTGATAAATACTTTTACTTTCATTTTTTAAAAATCAGCCCTGGCTGGCATAGCTCAGTGGATTGAGAGCGGGCTGCGAACCAGGTATCGCAGGTTCGATTCCCAGTCAGGGCACATGCCTAGGTTGCAGGCCATGTCCCCCAGCAACCGCACATTGATGTTTCTCTCTCTCTCTCTCCCTCTCCCTTCCCTCTCTAAAAATAAATAAATAAATAAAAATCTTTAAAAAAAAAATCCAACAAAGACATCAATCAATGAGAAGACTTATGGGCTATTAAACACGCCATTAAGTGAGCAGAAGCTGTGAATTTCCATGAATGTCCTCTATCTGGCTGGAACACTTCTGGATCTCCTCAATCTCAACAAGAGAGTATCAGTTATTGGGTGAGCTGAGAGGCCTTTTCCTCCTGTGCTGGGTTTTCTGTTGACTGGACTCACTGACTCCTGCTTCAGGCCCCTGCAGGGTCCCAGAGACACGGCCTGAAGAAGTGTCCTGGCAGAAATGTGAATTGCAGGCCTCTTGCTGTGGACAGGACCTGGCACTCGGTGTGAGGGCAGGAGTGCAGCTGACCGAATCCCTCCCGTCATTGTCCCTTCACTGGCTGCTGATTTTGAACAGTGGCCCTCTGTGAACCTCTGCCTCTTCCAGTTTACATGCAAAGGGAGTTAGGAGGCCCACCTCCCCTTTCTGTCCCCACAGGGTTCTTAAGACATCAGTGCAAAGACCTCTTCCCCTGAGCCATATGCTTTTCCTCTATTAAAATTCCTACTGTCTGTCCAGCTTCCTATCCTCATTGTTACCCTCAACAGGAAAGTCCAGAAAAGTGATGTGGAAGTTAGGCCACATGTGCTGAAATGTGATGTAGTAGCAACATGAGACTGGGGGGTCCCTGCTGACATCCGCCTGTCTGCAGAACGACAGGCTGGCTGGGCTCCAGGAAGGAGAAAGGATCCTGTGGGAGGAAAATAAATCAGCCCAGTGATAAAAAAAAAACCAAAACAATTTTTACCGAGTTGAATTACAAAACCAAGAAGTTAATAAAAGATGGCCTGGGTGAGTGCAAGCTAGCATGCCTGAAACTGTACTGGAGTGTTGGTGTCACAAAGACATGCCACATGCCAGCCCTGTGCTAGGCACAGGGAGGCAGACCGGCTAGAGGGAGGTCCTAAGACAAGCTGGGGCGGACCAAGCCCTTGGTGCTCAGCTTTCTGCTGGCGAGGTGAGTATCCCTGGACATTACCCATAGGGAGCTGCTCTTCTCAACCCCAGCTGAGATTGGTGACACCTCCTTTGGTGAAGCCACATCTCCTCTTGCCGAGGGTGAGGGGAGGTCTTCCTGCCTTTTCCCACCTGAAACACTATGGCTAACCCACTTGAAGGTGCCAGTGTTCTGGCTGTGCAGGGCCTAAGCCCTGAGGCTTGTCTGAGCTGGTGCCCCAGATTTGAACCTGGGGGCTAAATGTTTCTCACCCACATTCCATGTTGTAGGAACTGAGTTTACCTTGAAGCAAGGATGGGCAATTGTGGACAAGTCCAATATTCTGCAGGGATGGCAGTGAAGACCAGGCTTCAGGGAAGGGCAGTAGGCACTTGAGGGAATCTCAGCACAGGGCAGTAAGGGCAGGGGAGCTGGGGTCAGCCCCAAGGCCCATGGTCAGGAGCGGGCTGGTTACCTAGCATGAGGATGAAAGAGAAATGCATTCAGAGCTAGCTCCCCCAGGGAAAAGGAGGTTGCTTTAGGAAAAATGTGCACAGGTTGTATGTGTGTGTGTGTGTACCACAAGTGCTGATCCACTAAGAGTTTCACACTTTGGGGTTCAGGAGATACTGCTGAGGGACACCCCCTGCACACAGTTTAGCTCTTGAGTTCTGGAGGCCTGGCCAAGCTGGTAGCAGTGCCAGCTCTCAGCACCTACCACAGAGTAGGCACACAATAAATATTTGTCCACTGACAGCCTGGACTGCTTTCTGTCTCCCCCACAAGGCTGGGGACGGCATGGCAGCTGGTGGATTCCAGTGTAACTCTTAGCAGCAGAGGCCCGGAAGGCCCACAGCCCTAAGAGCCTGGGTGGTGATGCACCCCCTACCCCTCTCTAGCCCCCAGGAACAGCCTCAGGCAGGTTGGACCCGATCTTGCAGCACCAGTAAGTGAGCAGTGCCTGGATGGAGTGTTGACCACAGGCAGGTGTCCCCAGGAGCTCTGATGTGTGCGGGAAGAAGGCTCCGAGAAGCCCATACTTCCGACAAATCAAACAGAGACTCAGAGCAGAGTTGAGGCCTTTGTGGGAATGTATCCCCATTTGACTGCTCAGGCTGCCTCAGGTGAGCAGTTCCATTCATTTAGCAAATATTTACCGAGGTCTTGTCTGAGAGGGCTACTGTCAGGCTTTGAGAAGATGGCATGGTGGCAAAAAGGGCTCAGCACATGTTTGCAGGGGTGTCAAGTCTGTGGTATGACTTGAGACATGGTCTCTGCCCCATCAGAGGAACTGCCCATTTCTTCCTGCTCCTTGGACCTGCCCTGACTGCAGACCTGACAGGTGTAAGCCCTGCCTATGTGGTAACTCTGATGGCAAAGACCCTGAGTAAAGGCTTGATGTCTTCCCTGAGACCTTCTTACTGTACACAGGCCTTGGGCATTCAGATGATGGCAAAAGGAGAGCTGACTTCTCATTATTCCTTTCTCCTTAAATTACAGCCAATTCTTGGCAAAGGGCAGATTAAACTAACAATCCCTTCTCAGAGAATGTCACAGTCGTAAAGGACTTTGTCTCCCAGTCCAGGTTTGCCTTTCACCCTGCGCCATTGCCACTAGAGTTCTTTCTCCCTCGTTTTTGCCATGGGGCAATTTATATCTGGAGCTCCAAAGACAGGGACTTCAGTACTCTCCAAGCGCCAGTGTGATCTTGGTAGGGTGGCTTCCTGAGGCTAAACAGGCAGCAAGAAGAGGTCAGGGTGTGAGAAGGCTGTGGGGACTCAGGAAATGCTGGCACCTTGGGAGAAGCCACAGAAGACAAGGGGAGGGAAGCTGAGAGCTAAACCAGGCTCAGCCACCACTTGTCTGTCCAGCTTGGAGGGCCAGTGTGTTTAGAACAGAGAGACTGACCACAGACCACCAGCTGTCTTGAGTAATCTATGACTTGGCCCCTTGGAACTTGGCTTGGGGAATGGTAGGTGCTGAATCTCCACAACTCCAGCAGAGCTCACATGTGGGAACACACTTGGATACATGTGGGATAAAAAGGATGCCAAAGGACAAGTGACATTGAAGTTCATCAGGCAAAAAAGCCTGAGGAATCACTAATCTGGAGCCACTGTGCTCCGGCTGTATGTTCAGGCCCCACAGTGTTTACCTGTAAGACCCTGGGTGTTGACTGAGCAGTGGAGCATATTATCAGCTTCTGACAGCCTCTAACGAGTAATGAAAGTGAGTAAATCTAGTGTTAACAAACAAGTGATTGACCTGAAGAGCAGCAGTGCAAATAGGAATCCAGATGAGGAATTTGCTCATTGTTCTACTTGGAGGAGACCAATAGAGCCTGCTACAGAAATGAGCATTTAGGCATTTCTTTTTACGCTTCTGCTCTGTCTTCTGTTCACAAATCTGATAGGATATGGGCCAGCTTTCTAAGGCAACCAGATTTGTTCAGTGGTCACAAGGGCCTGGTTCCGTTAATGGTTTCTGCAGCTTTTTTGAGAGCAGTGAATCTCTATGAGTGGGTTCCTGTTGCTGTTCTGCCTGCCTCTCAGGTTGTCTGTAGGTAGTGTGGTAGGTACAGTGGGGAAGGCATGAACATTGGAGTTCTGGGATCTGGGTTCAAATGGAGATTTTCTTACTAATTTGCTATTGGGCAAGAAAATGCTTACAAATATTTTTTTGTTTGTAAATGGGAGTGATGAAATTGAGCAGCCTGTGGGCTATGAGGGGAACCAGATGAGTTAAGACATGTGAGAGCCCCCACCCAGTGTGGGGTCTGGACCCCAGGGGTGCTCTCTCCAGCAATGCTGGTTCTCTGCCCTTGGCCCAGTGTGGCCTAGGGGATGCTTTCTCCACTGGCAGCTCTGAGTAAGAGTTGCATGACCTTCCCTGTACCTTCCCGCAGTTCCAGTGTGTCAGGCTAAAGCATTCACCTGGCCACATGACCCTGTCCCTTTATCCAAAGGCCCCTATTCTAGCTCTGCAGACAGCCTGAACCAGACATGGTCACCATACCCCACATTTTCCTGGAGATGCTGGGGCTGGGGCACCTGAGATTCCTGGGGCATAGGAATAGGACTGGGGCCATGTGTGTATGTCCACTCCCACCATGCTCTGCGACACTGGGTAAGGACATCAGGGGTCACAGGTTCAGAATAGATATTGGCCCTAGCATTCTGGTCCCAGTCACGTTGGCTTAACCAAGAATTCTCACATGCATTTTACCAGGGCTTAAAGGAGCCCAGAGGAGCCCAGAGTAGCAAACACAGAGTTCACCTCCTGCCTTGCAGTCTCTTAAGAGAGATCAACTTAGCACACAGGAAACCATTGGAGAACAAGATAATGCTCTATTATCAACTTCATCTGCATCTGAGGGTACAAATCACAGGTCTTATTTACTAAGCTTTACAGAGCTGGAGCAGTTCAGTGGTTTTCATGGCCGGCCTCCCGAAACCCTAGGACTTCAGTCTTGTGGGCCTCAGGAAAAGAGGTAGGGCCATGGGCAGCCACCCAAAACCCTCCAGGGCTTCATTTTTCAACAAAATTGATCAACAGTTGTGTTTCATTTAGTGGGACATTATGTTTAATTTTGTTGGAAAAAAAAAGAGAACATGGAAACCACTAGATTAAACTCCAGTTCTAGAGTTTTTACTTAGAGAAGTAACATTGAATGTGCCTTGAACACAAGAAAGTTTAGGTCTACTGGACAAAGAGAGAAAGCACTGTATATGATGTGGGAAATTTGGCCAGCCCCAGGGTGGGTGGTTTGCTGTTCCCACTGTCTGTCTGTCGGCCCCAGAAGCTCCCCTGGGTGGGAATTTTAGGACTGCATGAGTCTCAGAATTTGAGGCGCAGTCCTTCATGCACTCTGGCATCTAACTGTAGCTGATACTTCACGTGCTGCTCCATGGAAAACCCAGTGATGAGCATTTCTGCAGAAGAGAAAGCCAGCTGGACTGTACCCTGGCCACTACTCAAGTTTGAAGGTCCATTTTGGCTAAGGGTGATCTTTATTTCTTCCACTTCATTGTATCAAAGAACAGCAAAAGATAGCATAGTTATAATGCTATATAAAATCTGTAGTGCATAATTATGCAGTTATTGTGACACTCTGTACCATGCATTCCATGGGCACTTGATAAATGCAGGCATGCACGTTCTCTCTGTCCCCAAATGGTGAGGGTGGCCTTGTTGCGAAAACAATGGCCCTGTTTACCAAAGAACACCTCTGACATCTCCAGCTCCTCATCTTGTTATCATCTTAGTCTTCTTCCAACTGCTCTAAAAGGCAGGGACTCTTGTCCTTATCTTTTAGGTGAGGAAACTGAGGTTTGGAGAGGCTAAGTGACTAGCTGAAGGTAGTAGAGCCTATATTTGACCCAGGACTGACCCCAAACTTTCGTTCTTTCTATGTTGCATCCTGGTTCTCTCCACACAGCAGTTGCCAGTTATGTGGCTGAGATTAGGTGGGAGCTGGGCAATGGGGTTTGGGGCCAGCACCCCACCTTCATTTATATTCTTGGATTTAAAATTCCAGAAGGTGAGGTAGGGGCAGGGTAGAGCCAAGCTCTGGAATCAGGAAGTAGTCACAGGGTTTAGAAAGCACCTGGTTGTGGGCCACTGACTGGCAGCAGAGACTTGGCCCAGAAGGAGCAGAGGGGTAGGTCCCAGAGGTCTCAGCAGCCAAGGGTCAGGTGGGGTACTTCAGCACCTACTTGAAAGGAGCCCTAGTTTTTCTGTAGTTAGAATCACAAAATGGAATACAGAGAAAACCAAGATACTCAAGGGCCAACCCATTTCCTGCATGTCTGCTGTGCAGTTTCTAGTGCCGAATCCCTTTGGGCCACACACTGAGCTCTTGTGGATTACCTGCTGCTGCTCTCTCCACCTTTCATGCATGACCTGCCTCACTTCTCCACATAGCAGCATGTGAATCATGGCCAGGGCATTCTTTTCCTGATCTCTTCCTGCAGCTCCAGCCCCAACTTTATTCATAGAAACTGCTCAATAAACACCTGTCCATTTGGTCCATGAGTATATCTACAGTGTCACCTGGTCCGTTGAGATCAGGTCCCCAGAGCCATGCAGAGATTCCCAAGGCAAGGATGGTGGGAAAGACAAGGTTTCTAAAGGCAGTTCTGGATCGAGTCCCAGCACAGTCATTTATCCTGCATGCAAGCCTGCCCAGACTCCATGTGCTGGGGGCACAGAATGGTGAATGCTGTGTGACAGGATAAACATAATGCCTCTGGACTATGCTGGCTGTCAGGAGGTGAAAGCCACTTTTATGACCTTTGACACACTGAACTCTCACATCTCCTGTCACCTAAAGAGGAGATGGTTGACCTTCCTTGCTCTCTGGGTGGTACTTGGTAAGCCCAAATTGCCTGTCGTCTCTCCCTATGTCCTTTCTTCTCTTTCATTTCTGGCTTTGGGCTCTGGGTACTCCATATCTTCATGCCTCCCAACAAGCCTTTCCCTCAGCCTGGTGCGCCCTTTTCTTCTCTGTACCTGCCTCTGCCCCATGCACCCTTCAAGCCAAGCCCTGGTGACCCGACTTTGAGGAGGCCTTCTGACATCAGTATCTCCCACCTTACCCTCATTTTGGCCAAAGACTGAGCAATGGAGGGTGGGAGGGTGAGTGTGTGGTGTGTGTGAGCATGTGTGATGAGGTGTGGGCAGGCCCCTGTAGCTCAGCCTGTGACCTGCTTTCCTCTATAACTGACTACTTTATTTTGGTGTTTGGCTTCAGTTCTCAATGACTTCCTTGTTCTGTGGGCTTCCTTCTGTTTCAGGCCCTCTCACCTCGCAGGACAGGTTTTCTTCCTGACCAGGTGGCTTTAGCAAGGCCAGGGACTGAGTGGGCCCAGCTGGAGCCCTGAGTGAGGCCCTGGCTGACTGCTCCCTTCTGGAGCCTTGCCCTCTCCATGCCTTCCCCTTGCCCTCCTGCTCAGTGCCTGGCTTGGGCAAGGAGCCACCATGTCCAGAAACCCTGAGGACTTGGGAAATGTTGTCTCCCATTCCCTGGGCTTGGCCTGGGCCAACCCCCCAAGATCACTGACTAAAGGGTGTTTTGAGAAGGTTGTCTTGAGGGGTGTGGTCCTGAGGACAGTATCAAAAGGGGAGAAGCTTTTCTCTAAGATCACTCTCCGGGAGCCCAAAGAATAAGCTGGAGAAGGAGCTGAAATTCTCTGCAGTGGCCATGAACCAGGCATGGAGCTAATACTTCATAGTGATTGTGACATCTGATTCTCACCACAGGAAGTGGGGACATCAGTCATCTCATGCTGAGGACATGATAGTACCCAACCCCCAGCCTGTGCTTGTGCTCCCAGAGCTGTGATCTCACGTGAAAATGGATCATCTCATGTGAAATCACACACCAGTGCCCAGGAAGTAAAGCTGCAGGTCCACACTATGTCACCAGGAGACCCCCCACCCCACACATTGTTACAATGCAGCTTTTGGGGTGTGGCCCTAGTGGAAGAGCCTGGGGATGAGGCAGATGCCTGGGGAGAAGTAACATTTCCTTCCCCTCCCCGCAACTGCCAGCCTTCTGGCTTCTGTCTGTGATGCCCAAGCTCAGTGCTCAGGACCTATGGTTCTCAGTGAAAACCAGTCCTCTCTGTCTTCTACTGCCAGATGCTCTGTCCTGTTGCTTAAGATCAGCCAAGCCTCAAGTCATTCCACTAAATGCTATGAGCCTTTTCTAGCATTGGGAGCTGATGATCTTTTAAATCCTGGATGTAGTGATAGGAACAACAGATGTTGAGGCAAGCTTCAGGGCTCTGGCTCAGGCTCTGGCTCAGGCTCTGGCTCTGGCACTGAACATTTAAGTCTGCATAGGCAGATATCTTCATCCCCTGGGTCTTTATTTTCTCATCAGGAAAAAGGATAACCACAGTAGCTGCCACTCCTACAGCAGGGATTCTTGTCAATGCCAAATAAGGTACAAACCGGCTACATTATATCCCTTAAAAAGTGCAGTGAGAGATCCCACCATCATCATCATTGTTTATAGCATTCGTGGTCAGAGCCTAAGGACCCAGGGTGAAAGTAATGAAGATGTAAAGCCCCTGGTGCAGGGCCAGGCCCATGGTCACCAAGAGTTCAGCAAATATTGGTTCCTTTACCTTCTTACTTATTCAGAACCTCCTCAAGCTGGCATTAGGTAGACAAATACCTGCCTGGTGACTCCTGCAGGAGGAGTCCCTATGTAACATGCTGCTCCTGGGTCTGCAGGTCTAGCTGGACTCCTGGAAATATTTCCACCTGTCAGCCAGATCTGTACAGTGGTGGTGATGCACAGGGAAGTGCTCTGCCTACAGAAATTTCCATGCAGTTTCCCAGTCCACGCCGGGTCAGGGGGTGTCAGTGCAGGTCACCTCTGATCCTCCTCCATAGTGCTGTCTGCTGACAGAGTACCATCTCAGAAGACAAATCCTGGGTCCCAAAGCAAATAAGTATATTCAACAAGCCCTTTGTCTGCTCTTTATTTTTTTTTATTTTCTCTGATGTTCTTCATGCAAATATTATCATTAACCATGAGCTAAATTGAAATCTACGCTCTGGCTCTCTGTATGTGTGTGTGCATAGCTGTTTTTCTTATCAAGATCAAGAATCCCTTTTAAGTATACTTGCTGAAAGAGGAAACAGACCAACAAAGGAACCATCAATGGATAATAACGAAAGAAAGTGAAGGAGTGAATGGAAGTCACACTAACCTCCTTCCAGGACCAATCCAGAAATACAACTAAACAGTGGAGAAATTACCCAGAAAAAACAACTGAACAATAGTGAGAGAGAAGCCTCAAAACCTCATACAGACAGAAGAACCAGCTTCAAAACAGCCTTTCCACACCCACACAACAGAATATAAAACGTGGTAGAAGGAGTGATCCTCAGTTAACCAGCTGGAGGGAAGGACCACGAAAGAAAGTCCCCAAAATAATCAGAATCCAAAGACATACAGAGAGCCAACACAAATGACTGCCCAAGACCAGCAAGCTCAAGAGATCAAGGAGACTGCTCTACTGAGTCTCACAGGTCTACCATAGAAGTTCATGCCATAAATCCAGGGAGTCAGAACAGATCAATTTAAGAAGCAGAAGCTAACAAGAAGGGTCTCATTGACAATGGGAAGGCAAAGAAACAATCCCCAAATGAAAGGAAAGGAAGAAGCCTCAGGAAGAATGCTAAATGAAACAGAGGCAAGTGAATGATCAGATACTGAATTCAAAGTAATGGTTATAAGGAAGCTCAATGAGCTCACAGAGAATTACCAAAAACTACAGGGAAACTACAATGAACTCACTGCAAACTATATCAACATGAAAAAGGAAATAGAAACTATCAACAAGGACCAAGAGGAAGTGAAGAATACAATTTCTGAGTTGAAGAACATAGTAGAAAGAATCAAAAGCAGGCTAGATGAAGCAGATGATCAAATCAGTGAACTAGAGGACAAGGTAGAAAAAAACACCCTGAAAGAGAAAGAAAAGGAAAAGAGACTCAGAAAGAACAAAGAGGGGTTAAGGGAAATTCAGGGCAACATGAAACATAATAATATCTATATAATAGGGATACCAGAAGGAGAAAAAGAGCAAGGGATAGAAAACCTGTTTGAAAAAGTAATGGTGGGAAACTTCCCTAATTCAATGAGAGAAAAAGTCACACAAATCCAGGAAACACAGAGCATCCCAATCAAAAGCAACCCAAAGAGGCCCACTTAAAGACACATAATAATTAAAATGGCAAAATTCCAAGACAAAGAGAGAATCTTGAAGGCAGCAAGGGAGAAACAGAAAGTAACATACAAGGGAGCCCCAATAAGGTTAGCAGCTGACTTCTCAATGAAAATGCTCCAAGCCAGAAGAGATTGGTAAGAAATATTCCAAGTAATGAAAAACAAAGGCCTGCAACCAAGACTACTGCATCCAGCAAGGCTCTCAATTAACATGGAAGGCCAAGTAAGGAGTTTCCCAGACAAAAGAAGCCTCAAAGAATACACCTCCTCCAAACCAGTTCTTCAAGAGATGCTAAAGGGTCTGCTTTAAAAACAGGAAGAAAAACAGTGAGAAAGAGAGAGAGGAACACAGGTATGAAAAAAATGGCAATGAATAAGTACCTATCAATAATAACCTTAAACATAAATGGATTAAATGCTTCAATCAAAAGACAGAATAGCTGAATGGATAAGAAATTACGACCCACACATAATGCTGCTTACAAGAGACCCACCTCAGGACAAAAGACCCACATAGGCTGAAGGTGAAGGGCTGGAAACAAATATTCCAAGCAAATGGACAACAAAAAAAGCCAGGGTGGCAATACTCATATCAAACAAAATAGACTTCAAGAAAAAAAAAAGAGCCATAAAAAGAGACCCAGAAGTTCACTTCATAATACTCAAGGGAAGAATCTACCAAGAAGACATAAACATTGTAAATATATATGCACCCAACATAGGAGCACCCAAATACATAAAGCAAAGCTTTGGGGACTTCAAGAAAGATATTGACAGCAACACAATTATAGTAGGGCATTTTAACACCCCACTTTCAAAAATGGATAGATCTTCCAAACAAAATAGCAACAAAAATATTGCGACATTGAAAAATGTCCTAGATCAAATGGACTTAACTGATATATATAGAGAGCCTTTCATCCCATAAAAGCAAAGCACACATTTTTTTCCAATGCACATGGAACATTTTCAAAGATACCACATGATAGAACACAAATAAGCCTCAAACAATTCAAGAAAATTGAAATCATATCAACTATTTTCTCAGACCACAAGGGACTGAAACTAGAAACCAACTTCAAGGAAAAAAAATCCCAAAACACTCAAACTCCTGGAGATTGAATAGCATGCTATTAAACAATGAATGGGTCAAGAATGAGATCAAGGAAGAAATAAAAAAAGTTTCTGGAAACAAATGAAAATGAATTCACAACAATCCAAAACTTATGGGACACAGTGAAGGCAGTCCTGAGAGGGAAGTTCATAGCAATATAGGCCTATCTAAAAAAGATAGAAACATTTCAATTAAACAATCTAACCTTACACCTATAAGAACTTGAGGAACAACAACAAAAAAACAGCCAAGAGCAAGTAGAAGGAAGGAAATAACCAAGATCAGAGCAGAATTAAATGACATAGAGACTAAGCACAATTCTAAGGATCACAGAATCCAGGAGCTGGTTCTTTGAAAAGGTAAGCAAAATTGACAAGCCTTTAAGCAGACTCATCAAGAAAAACAGAGAGAGGACCCATATAAACACAATCAGAAATGAAAGAGGAAAGATTACAACTGATAGCACAGAAATACAAAGGATTGTAAGAAATTACTACGAAGAACTATATGCCAAGAAATTTGAAGACCTAGGTGAAATGGACAAATTTCTAGAAAAATATAATCTTCCAAAACTGAATGAAGAAGAAGCAGAAAGCCTGAACAGACCAATAACAGCTGATAAAATTGAAGCAGTAATCAAAAAGCTCCCAATACACAGAAGCACTAGACTGGACAGTTTCACAGGTGAATTTTACAAAGCATTTGAGGATGAGCTAACCCCTATTCTTCACAAATTATTCCAAAAAATCCAAGAAGATGGAAGACTCCCAAACTCTGTCATGCAGCCAGCATCATCCTAATCCCAAAGCCAGATAAAGACATAACAAAGAAAGAAAACTTCAGGCCAATATGGCTGATGAACATAGACACTAAAATCCTCAACAAATATTGGCCAACCTCATCCAGCAATACATTAAAAAGATCATACACCATGATCAAGTGGGATTCATCCCAGGGATGCAAGGATGGTACAATATTTGCAAATCAATAAGTATAATATATCACATAAGCAAAAGGAAAGACAAAAATCACATGATCATAACAATAGATGTGGAAAAAACATTTGTTAAGGTAGAGCACCCAATTATGATAAAAAGCACTCAGCAAAATGGGAATAGGGGGAGCATTCCTTAACATAATAAAGGCCATATACCACAGACCTACAGTCAATATCATACTCAATGGGCAAAAACTTAGAGCTTTCTCACCAAGGTCAGGAACAGTACAATGATGCCCACTTTCATCACTCTTATTCACCATAGTACTGGAAGTTCTAGCCACAGCAATCAGACCAGAAAAAGAAATAAAAGGCATCCAAACTGGAAAGGAGGGAGCAAAACCGTTATTGCTTGCAGATAACATGATAGTGTACATAGAAAATCCTATAGACTCCACCAAAAAAATCACTTGACCTAATTTGGCAAAATTCACTTATTCACAGTGTAATACAAAGTCAATACTCAGAAATCAAAGGCATTTTTGTACACCAACAATGAAATATAAGAAACATAAATCAGGGAAAAAAATCACATTTGATATAGCAACAAGAAAAATAAAGTATTTAAGAATAAATCTAACCAAGGATGTGAAAGACCCATACTCAGAAAACTATACAATACTGAAGAAAAAGAAATTAAGGAAGACACAAATAAATGGAAGCATGTACCATGCTTATGGATTGCAAGATTAACATCATCAAAATGTCAATCCTATCCAAAACATTTATAGATTCAATGTAATCCCTATTAAAGTACCAAGGACATATTTCACACATATAGAACAAACACTTCAGAAATTTATGTAGAACCATTAATGACCCCGAATAACTGCAGCAATTTTGAGAAAGAAGAACAAAGTAGGAGGGATCACAGTACCTCATATCAAACTGTATTATAAGTCAATATTCAGAAATGAAAGGCATTTTTGTACACCAATAATGAAATATCAGAAACATAAATCAGAAAGCTGTAATCAAAACAATAATCAAATTACATAAACTGTAATCAAAACAGTCTGGCAGTGGCATAAGAACAGACATATAGGCCACTGGAACAGAACAGAGAGCCTAGAAATAAACCCAAGTCTCTACAGTCAATATTTGATGAAGGGGGAAGAAGCATAAAATGGAGTAACAATAGCCTTTTCAACAAATGGTGTTGGGAGATCTGGACAGCTACATGCAAAAAAAATGACACTTAATCACCAACTTACACCTTATACAAAAATAAATTCAAGATGGATTAAAGACTTAAATATAAGTCATGACACCATAAAAGTCCTAGAGGAAAACATAGGCAGGAAAATTTTAGCCATTCCACTCAGCAACATCTTCGCTTATATGTCCCCTAAAGCAAGGGACATAAAGGAAATAATAAGCAAATGGGACCTCATCAAATTAAAAAGCTTCTGCATGGCTAAAGAAAAGAGCATTAAAATGAAAAGAGAACCAACTATATGGGAAAACATATTTGTCAATGATACCTGACACAAGGGTTTGATTTCCAAAATATATAAAGAACTCACATGACTCCACGCCATGAAGACAAACAATCCAATTACAAAATGGGCAAAATACTTGAACAGACACTTCTCCAAGGAGGACATAGAAAGGGTCCAGAGACATGTGAAAAGATGCTCAGCATCACTAGCCATCAGAGAGATTCAAATTAAAACCACAACGAGGTACCACTTCACACTGGTCAGAATGACCATCATAAACAAATCAACAAACAAGTGTTGGAGAGGATGTGGAGAAAAGGCAACCCTAGTGCACTGTTGGTGGGAATACAGATTGGTGCAGCCACTGTGGAAAACACTATGAAATTTCCTCAGAAAACTAAAAATGGACCTGCCTTTTGACCCAGAAATTTCACTGCTGGGACTATATCCTAAGAATCCTAAAACACCAATCCAAAAGAACCTATGCACCCCCATGTTCATAGAAGCACAATTTACAATAGCCAAATACTGGAAGCAACCTAAATGCCCATCAGTAAATGAGTGGATCAAAAATCTATGGTGCATTTACATAATGGAATTCTATGCAGCAGAGAGAAAGAAGGACCTCCTACCCTTTGCAATAGTATGGATGGAACTGGAGAGCATTATGTACGCTAAGCGAAGCCAGGCAGTGAGGGACAAATACCTTATGAGTTCACCTTTAAGTGGAACCTAATCAACAAAAGAAAAAAGCAAGCAAAATATAACCAGAGACATTGTAATTAATAATAATCTGACAGTAACCAGAGGGGAGGTGGGAGGGGAAAATGGGGGAAAGGGTTTCCAGGAACAACTGTAAAGGACACATGGACAAAGCCAAGGCAGGGAGGCTGTGGAGCAAGGGAGGGACGTGGTTTTGGCTGGAGTGTGGGGGCAATGGTGAGGAGTAAATGCAGACAACTGTAAAAAAAACAGAACCCCTTTTAAGATAGAAGTTCGCATATGAGCACTATGGATTGTTGGTTGTTTGATTTGGATGTGTGTGTGCTGTGGTCATTCTTGGAACCTGGTGTGTTTGCAAAAGTCCCAGAAGACTGGTTTTAGAATTGCTATTAATTGTGTTTCTAACATGAAGGAGTTGCCTTGAGGGCAATGCTTCTTTTCCCTCAGCTCAAGCCACTAGAGCCCCATTCCCTTCAGTGCCACTTGACACTCTGCACCTGTCAGGTCAGCCAGTCTGGGTGGGCTTGACTCCTGGGGAATATAAAGGCAAGGTCTCCATCCAAAAGTATCTCCAATCACCATGTGCCACACCTTCATTCAGAAGCAAATGGCACCAACAAGGGGTGCTATATGCATTCAAGCTCATGATTTGTGAGTAGGGGTTCAGGTGTCTTTTCTAGGGTCTGAGGCTTCAAGAATGGGGAAAGTTGGTAGGGGAGGGATGGGGAAGGCATACCTATGTGTGTCAAGGAAGAAACAATTGGCTGAGATTTGTGAAGGGACTTGTTAACTGAAGGGACTATTCACAGAGATGCTATCAAGTTCAAGGTACTAAGAGGGATGTAAGGCACCCCAGGACTGGCCACCATGAGAACTATTACCATCCCCAGGCCCACAGAGGCAGGGAAAGAAACAGCTACAGAACCAGGTTCAAAGCCGGAGATATGGGAGAAGCCAGAGCTCACAGGGGCACAGTCAATCCCAGAACAAGACAAAAGAAGGTGAACAGGATCTGCTGGCCTCTTTTTTCTTCCTTTGCCCAGTCTCTTACCAGGACTCCCCATAGAGAATCCAGCCGGGAGCCAGATGCAAGGAGCCTGGGGTACATGTTCCACGGAGAGCACCATCCTGGGGTACAGAGCAGGACAAGAAGGGATCGAAGGGACAAACAGAATCATCAGCACAAAAAGCTCTGGACAGGAGTTAGGTGGCAGGGTTCTAACCCTAGCTCAACCATTAATTCCCCATGTGATTTTCAGCAGGTGGCTTTGCCATGCTCAGTCTCAGCCTCTTCCTCAGGGGAATGAAGATGTTGGACTTAGTCAGTGTTTCTCAGAGCTTACTATGACTATTGCTTGTGTACACAGGTTAATTTTAGAAGCAGAAAACTTCTGTCTCAATAGTCAGCCCTCCTCTCTGTGTAAGTGCCACAATCATCAGTGGTTGGGAACTATTTCTGGGTCACATCTCTCCATCCTGTGGTCTACCCCTTAGCACACTTGAATTTGGACATAGACAGCTAGAAGAGGGGTCTCACCTGTGGGTCCATCCCAGGGATCTTGAGTCTGGGGTAAGGTGACTTACTGATGCTCTTAAACTGCTAGAGGGACAAATGCCACTGGCTTCTATTTATGGTGGGGATATAAAGTTTTCTAATAAAATACCTGTATTGGAATTTTTAAAAAGTGGATATGGATAGAAAATATTGATATGGTAAAGATTATGGTGGCAGTGGTAGTGATTAGTAAGTGAGTAATGACTGGAATTTAAGGAATAAATAATACAAATTCCACACAAACTCTTCCAGAAAATTATTGAAGGAATATTTTTCAATTCATTCTATGAGACCAAGACTGATATCAAAAGGAGAAACCTTATGGGAAGACTTCAGACCCATCCTTCATGAACCTAAATGCAAAATTTTATAACATTTTTAATGAAACTGAAACCAACTATATATAAAAAAAGATATCATGACCAAATGGGATTTATCACAGGAATGAAAAGTGAATTAACATCATAAAATTCTATCAATGAAATTCACATTAACTGGCTGAACAAGAAAAATTGTATGATCATCTCAATAGGTGCAGAAAACACATGTGACAAAATCCAACACCCATTTGTGATAAGACTCTCAGCAAACTAGTAATAGACAAAAATGTCCTCAATCTGACAGAAGGAGTCTACTGAAAACCCATGGCTAACATAATGCCTAATGGCAAAAGACTAGGTGCTGTTTCCCCTAACATCAAGAATATGAAAAGAAATGAACCCACCCCGCCAAAAATGAGCAAAATCTGAACAAACATTTCACTAAAGAAAAGATATGAATGGCAAATCAGCACACTAAAAGAGGTTCAATTTCAATAGTCATTAAGGACATGCATATTTAAACCACATGACACTTCTACACATGTATTAGAGTGGCCCTTTCTTCAGGATTGTTCTATTTATTTTTAAATATCTGCCCCACAGGAGATACTTGGTTACCTTTAACTCAATCTGGAAGACACATATCACCTTCTTGTACCTCCTGATGAACTCTTTCCGTTTTCCTCAGACATCTCTACATCATGCTTCAGTTTTCCTTTGGCATCTTCAATAATGAAAGAAGACTCTTCAATGTACATAGACAGTATGCTCTTTGTGACAAGGAGAGACCAAGTATGGTGGTGGGAAAAGTCCAGGACAAGCTGTTGGGATACTGGGCTCCAATCCCACCTCTCTGCACTAACCTCTGGGTTACCTATCGTGACCCTGCTTGTTCTCCGTACATGTGCCCCACCCAACAATGAGCACCTCCAGCATTCATCTTCCTCCCCAGACCCCAGGGGCCTCCCCCTAACTCCTGTTCTCCCAGAGTCACATTGGCCCTTCCTCAGGCTGCATCAACTCCACTTCCCCGGTGTGTGTGCAGCGTGTCTCCTCCTCTCTGAGCATCTCTTGTATGTACATTTGTCTCTCCTGGTGTCTATTATGGGCCCCCTGCCTGAAGTCCTTCCATCACCTGCTGCTGGGGAAAACTCATTTTAGGACTCTGGTCAAGTACCACCTCTTCCAGAAAGGCTTCCTGACAGAAGCCCTCCCCCACCACCCATCCTAGGCTGGGGATGTGGTATCCCAGGCAGTCTTGTGTGGCCAACCAGAGTCCAGCAAGAGTGAGTGAGGGTACTGGCAGAGCTGGAGCCCAGTGCTCAGAAGGATGTGAAGCCCAGTGGTTCTTGATCAAAATGGTTTATTATAAAATTTTCAAACATATATATAGAGAGAGCAGTATAATAGCCCTCTCTGCACCAGCCGCACAGCATTAACAGTGATCTATTGTGGCCAGTTCCAACTTCCATCCCCTGTTGGGTCATTTTATCCATACATAGCTCAGCATGAATCTCTAAATGATAAAGGCTCTCTTTAAAAATCCACAGTGCTATTATTATGAAATCTAAAAATGTGAACAAGAAGTCCTTAACATAATCTCGTATCCATTTATTGACATTTCCCCAATTGCCCCATAAATGTCTTTTGCTATTGTTTACCAAATCAGAACCCAGACAGGGTCTGCATATTGTCTTGGGTAATATATATCCTAAATCTATTTAATCTATACAGTTTCCCCCACCCTCTTTCTTTAATGCCACTTATTTGGTGAAAAAATAAAACCAAAACCAAAACCCCAGGTCATTTGTCTTTAGAGCTTCCCCATGTTCTGGAACTGGCCAATTGCTGATTTCATCACCACATTCTTGGTTAACAGGTTCCCCATCACCTGTTATTTTCTATAAATGTATAGTTAGAATCAGAAGCTTGATTATATTTGGGTTTGTTTATTTATTTTTTTGCAATAATCTCTCAGAAGTGCCATGTGCTCCCTGTTAGATCTCATAACGAGGTGCATGTCTGGTCCTCTCTCTGTGAAGTTACAGCCCATCTGTACGCTCAGGTGTTGTCTGAATCTGTCCATCACAAACTTCCCATCGACCCTTTAGCCATGGTTTTAACAGCCATGGGGGCACATTATTTCTTAGGGTTTATAAAGTGGTGATATCTTATTATTCCTTCTGCATTTTCTAGGTGAAATTAACTATCCTATGAAAACTCCTTTCTTCATTAGTGGTTTCCCTGGACTGAAGTTTGTATAGAAAAAGCAGGATAAATGTTTGAGCCTTTCCTTTTTAAAATAATAATTTAAAAAAGTTTTTCAAAATAATGGGTTTATTCTCTAGCATTTTCCAAAGGTGACAAATGAGTTTATAAAGCTATCATTATGAACTCAATATTTGGTTTATTTCAATACATTTTAGTCATTTTTATTCTGATGATAAAATTTTTCCATTATTGGCCAATAAGAAACATTTAGAGTCAGCTCTTTCTGGTACAACTGTAGAAATTTTGGACAAATTATTTGCTTTCTGGTATGGCAAGATGGTTCAGCTCATCTTATATTTTTTCTTACCTCAACCCTAGTACCATCCATTTCTCCGAGGCTCCCTTGTTCCTTGGAGACCCCAGCCTGGAGCTGTAAGGCTCACTGCTTCTGGGTTGATGTTACTCACAGAACTTTTCGGTGGACAGATCGAGGTAATATGTGTTTTCTGTATGAAAGTGAAAATACATGAGTTGATATTGATATTTCTAATTCAACTTTTAGATTACACGGTTTTTTAACCTTGCCTATATTATCTTTTTTTTTTAAAGATTTTATTTATTTATTTTTAGAGAGGGAAGGGAGAGGGGGAGAGAGAGAAACATCAATGTGCGGTTGCTGGGGGACATGGCCTGCAACCTAGGCATGTGCCCTGACTGGGAATCGAACCTGCGATACCTGCTTCGCAGCCCGCGCTCAATCCACTGAGCTACGCCAGCCAGGGCCCTTGCCTATATTATCTTATAGTTGTATCTCTTTTTGTATTATGCTGAAAACCTTGGCTTCTTACTATGTTAACGTCATTCCTTCCCTACAAAGCAATAAGGGTTCTTAACCTAGGTTACATGGGACTCTATACACCACAGGGCTAGATATAGAATGGCATGGCAGTGTGGGTGAAAATGCTTGAGTGTGAGAGTGTATGTAAGAATTAGTATATATGTCTCTGTGAGTATATAAATATGTTTGTGTGAGACTTGAGTAAATACATGTGTGAGCAGATGAATATTTTTCTGAGGAGAGAGAGGATCCACATACTCATCATATTGTCAAAAGGGTTTTTAATCTTGGCACTATTAATTTGTTGGACCAGATAACTATTTGTGGTGGGGGCTGTCCTGTGCACTGCAGGATGTTGAGCAGCATCCCTGGCCTCTACATGCCAGTAGCTCCCTCCCAGCGTGACAATCAAAAGTGTCTCTAGACATTATCAAAGTTATCTCTGGTTAAGAATCACTAGTCTAGGACACCAAACATTTGTAAGTCTATCTAGTGGGAATTCTATAACATTTCTGGAGGAATGGGGAATTGCTTTAGGAAATGCCGTGGAAAAATTAGAGTGGTCACTTTAGTTTGCTAGGGCTATCCTAACAAAGTACCACAAAGTAGGTGCCTTACACAACAGAAATGTAATGTCCCACCATTCTGGAGGCCAGAAGTCTGAGATCAAGGTGTTGGCAGGGCTGGCTCCTTCTGGTGGCAGTGAGGAAGAATCTGTTCTGTGCTCCTCTTCTAGCTTCTGGTGGTAGCTCATGGTATTTGGTGTTCTGTGGCTTGTAGAAGCATCAGCTGATCTCTGCTTTCATCTTCACAGGGCGTTCTCCCTGTCACAGTGGTTTAGGGCCCAGCCCTAATGACTTCATCTGTGAAACCTCTGTTCTTAAATAAAGTCCCGAGTTCTGAGGCACTAGGGGTTAGGACTTCACCATGTCATTTTTTGGGAGTCACAATTCAAACCATAGAGTGGTGGCACTGCTATCCTTTCTGGCAACAGGTGGGCACTACAGCAGTTGAGGGCAGATACTTGGAGTCATACCTCCTGGGTTTGGCTTGCAACCTTAGTATTTACTGTCTGAGCCCACTTCTTATGGTTGTTATGAAGAGTCAGGGAGTTCCTATGTGTGAAATCTTTGGTCCAATGTCTGGCACATAGTGAGTGTATATAAGTGTTACATACCATCAGCACTGCCATTTGGTTGTCCAGGGCAGGCTGGCTGTCAGGGTATTAGCATGGAGGAAGTAATGAATAAATGTGGGTCAGAATCTGAAGCCTGCTTGCCTTGGCTACCTTTACAGGGAATCTTACCTAAGGATAAAAGAAAGAAGTTCCATTTAGTGAGTGCCTTCTATGTGCCTGACATTGGGACAATGTCACAAATGTGACAGCTGATGCTCATCCATACCCAGGAGAGAGATCTTTGCAGCCCTGTTTTCCTAGTGAGGAGTGTGAAGTTTGCAGATGATGAAGCAGCATGGTCTGGCCGCCAAGCCAGTACTCTTTTTTCTCTACCCCTTTCCCTGGGGGTGAGGAGCACAGAATCCCCCACCCCCACCCCCCAACTCACCCTGGTGGATGAGCCCTGGCCTGGGCAGGAAGAGCCCTCTGGCCTATTCCAGCTCTCAGCTCTCCACTGCTTAGCCTGTAAAACAGGGGCTAAGGCATCTGCTGGAGCCCATCCTACAGACCAGGTGCAAAGATACTGTGAAAATGTGTTGGGAACCTGGTCTAGTCCTTGTGGATAGAAGGTACTTTTGTTAGGTGCCTGTGACCTGCACTGCTTTTCACAGTCAAACCCCCTCAGGGTACCTTTTCTACTTAAAGTTGGCTGATTGACTTTGGCCTCAAGGACACCAAGTCCTATACAATAGAGTTAGAACCTATACACCTTTTCTATGTGCCACATCCCCAGTGCTTTCTACAAGTTTGCTCAGTAGGGAGACAGATGAATGATTCTTTAAAGGGAGGGAGCTGGCGCTGTGCTCTCCTGACTCTGACAGCTGTGTGTCCATAGGCCCAGGGTCACCAGTCCCGGCCCTCCACCTGCAAGATGGGAGTAATGACCATCTGCTGGGCATCCAGAGCCACTCTAAGTGTTTTACACTTATTCCTGCTAACCCATGAGATAAAAATCCTATTGGTTAAACTATCATCAATCCTATTGGTTAAACCTGTTTTATTGAAATAATTTCAGAGTTGAAAAAATGTTGCAAAAAATAGTCCAAAGACTTCTGGCACACCTTTTACCCCAGCTTCCTCTAATGCTAATAATGCCCTGAGAACCCCAGTACAAGGGTCAAAACCAGGACATGGCACTAATACTAGTCTACAAATTACCCACCAAACATCATTCTTCTGTTCTGGGGTCTAGTCAGGATCTCACTTTTCATTTTGCATTTACCTCTCTTTTTAATCCTTCAATTTGGGACAGCCATTTGTCTTTTCCTTGTCTTTTATGACCTTGACATTTTTGAGCAGTTCTGATGAGTTATTTCTGTAGAAAGGTCTCTCTATGTCCTATGTTTTCTCATGTTCAGATTATGTAGTTTTGGTAAGAAAACCCCAGGAGGAAGGCTGTGCTGCCTGGTGCAGCATATTCGCATTTTAGAGATGAGGGAACTACAGCCTTAAAAAGACAAAAAACTAGATAAATGCCGCGAATAGCTAACATTTGTTGAGCACTTAACCATGCTCCAGGGAAAGTAATATAAGGGTACATATTTGATGACCTATATATCTTGGAGTACAGTTAGTAGGTCCCCAAATTCTGCAGCTAGCCAGGGAAGGAATGGGGAGAGGACAGAGAGTAGGGGAATGGGGGCAGCCAAGCTACAGGTCAGACATGGCCAGTCTGGGCCCTTTTGGTTCTTCTGACCCAGGCAGATAGGAACAGGGGTTGTGATAGGGGCCCAAACACACTCAACAAGGAAGCAACCTAGACTCCAAGGCTGAGACTGGCAATAGTGGGGTCATAACTGGGACTTTGCATGGGCAGGGCTTGCTCCAGGGATCAGGTTGAGCCAGACCAGAGTGGTGGCTGCAGGCTCTGTCTGCTCAAAGAGAATGGGGCAAAGTTGGGGAGTGGCTCCAAGCCCTTGCAGTGTTCCCTTCAAGGCTCTCCCAGCCCAAGCTGGTCTTGGTAGGGAAGCAGGAGGGAGTGACAGCTCTCACCCCTTAAGTACATTAATGCACTTTGCCCCACTGTCTTTGTCACTGTGTCCTGCCTCCACTCTCCCTCCTTCTGACACCTCTGAGCTCCCCATCCAGGCATCCCTCTCTCCCTTTGTCTATCTTCCTCCTGTCTGTCCAGCCAGCATGCCTTCTTGTCTGCCTTTTTGTCTCTTTCTGGGACTCAGTAAAGGAAAGAGCAGCCATCAGGATGGAAAGCTGCCATCCTGGACCCTGCTGTCTTCTCTCCTCTCTGCAGGCCCTGCGCTACCCAGCCTGCCCCTCAGAGCAGGACAGGAGCTCAGAGCTAGTCATACAGGGCCATCCCAGAGCTCCAGGACTCTAGGGAACTTCCACACAGCAGCTCTTGTAGGCTTTGCCCTCCTGGATCCCTCTACTTTCCCTTAACCATGGGCAGCCACCCTGCTTCACCCCAGGGCAAGGGGGAGGATAAGGAAGATGTAATTTCTGGCTTGTGGACTCCTCACAGTCATGGCCAAGATCAGTAATATTAGCCCTATTGAATGGAAGAGGAAAATGAGGCTGTACCTGCTGCTCCAGAGGATAACAATGGTCTCTCCTGCTTTCCCTCCCCTTTGGGTTGCTAGACTAGTGTAGCCCAATTTGCCATGGATTATGGCTGCAGCCCAAGCCACCAGGGACTACAACTTCCCAATTTTTTCTCCAGGCATTTTCTCTCACCCCACCTAGGCCTCACCTCTAAATCACACTGTGGGGATCATGGCTTTTAATGTTTTGTCTGTATTTTCCATCGGTGTGTGTGCTGGTCCCCTTCTTGCCATCCACTCTTGGGAGGGAATGGAACCCACACCAAACAGAAGCTTTTGACTTGGGATTCAAACCAGCTCACAACCGCCACCATTGTCATCACTTACCTGATTTCTACTCTCCCTGGCATCTTGCACCCAAGGTTGCATTTATCCTTTGGTATGCACCTTGTAAAACTGCCCATTGCTGTGGCCCACCGAGAAATCTTAGTCACTAAGTCTGTCACCTGCAGTCCCAGTGTGCTTCAGCACCAAATGTCATTGAGCTCTTCTGAGCCCCCTATCCAGTCTGATCAGAGGCCTTGGGGAGAGGGTGGCAGGGACAGTCCGCTCTTTTTCAGTGCCTGCTGAAGAAGGCATCAGCACCTCTGGGTATAATTGTCACCAATTGTTTGACATTGGCACCACTTTCATCACATGTGGGCAGCTTAGAGAGAGTTGTATGGGCTGGGGGGTAAGCTGGGATACAACCCAAAAATGCTACATGTGCCCTATAATTGTAAGAGAACTGCTCCTACTTCCTGGTGCCTCTGCACCCCAGCCTCAGCTCCAGTCCTGCCCCTGCTTGGCATCTTACGTTTTCCCTGGTCCTGTGCAAAAATGACCTGCCCCAACTTCTCCTCCTCTTCTCTGGTCACCTGGTCTCTCTGCCCTTCACAGGTGAATACGTCTCAGCCCTGGCATTCAAGGAGCTCAGGGCTCAGTGGGCTCTCTGGGCAGCCTTCTGTGCTTTTATTGATATCCATCCCCATCGGCTGCACAGTGGGGACTGTCAAGGCCATTGGGCCCCTCATCACATGCACCTGCCTCCTTGCTTCTCTCCTTTGAAGCTGAGAGAGTTGTCATAATTCTGTCCTGCATCCATGGTCCCCAGCCATGACCATCACCAGCCCATGCTCTGTATTAGCTATTCAGGAAATACGTGCAAGGGTGGACCATGGGCTGTGGACCCTCAGACAACAGAGGACCTCACATTCTGGACTAGCCTCTGCCCAGGGACACAAAGCTACTGTGATTTAGTATATAATTAATTGCAGTGTTTCCCAAGCATTCTATTTACTCTGGGGATTAAGTGAACCCACTAGCTCAATGACATTTGATGGTGAGACACTAGGAGCAGTATCTGGCTGTAGTTAGTCCTCAATAAATATTAGCTGCTGTTGTCACCATCAGTACTTTATGCTAGGTTGAACTGTACAAAAATGGCATTTTTGCAGGCCAGGGGTGGTCAGTTATTGGCAATTTCCTATGGCTCAACACAATTTTCCCCGCAAAATTGGCTTACCTTGATTATTCAATGAATGTACTTTTGAAAGAAACTTTACATCTTTACTAATAGGAAACTAATAACACTTGTCATAGTAGAAGGTAACATACAACCATATACAATGCAGGTAATATTATCGACTTAGACATTGTTGTCTCTCAAGACATCATCCTGAGGCTGCTCTCTCCTCATTTAAGATGGATATCAGCAAAAATTCAAGAAGTGTCAGGAGAATGTGAGCTTCACTCTTCCCTTTAAGTAATCAGAAGAGTTAAAAGAAAGTTGTGAGGAGATAACTCTCCTTCAGGAGGTCAATGCTGCCTTAGGAACCCTTGAGGCTCCTGGACTCTGCTGTCAGCAGGGACCCCTGGATTTGTGGGAAGTGCTCTAAATCTTTGAAAGGCTGCCCTGCAGTGCAGCCTCAGTAAGCCCAAGCTTATCACTGCCCAGCTCTTGCCCCAGGCCCCAGGCAACGGTCCTTTTCCCTGTGGAGTTAAAGGCTGGGAGAATATTAAAGGCCATCTAATCCAAGGCCTCTTCATTTTCCAGGTGCAGAAACCAAGACCCAGAGGAAGAAGGTCTCACCTAGGCTCACTTAGCAAATCCGAGGAGGAGCTTCCTAGCACCTGGGTTTCTGAATCTTGGCCCAGTTCCCTCTATAGAAAGTTAATACCTTTCTACAAGCCCCCCATACTACTGCTGCCCCAGACAAGAGCAGGGGTGCCTGGGATCCCTGAAGGAAGGCCCCTAGACTGTAATTGTTCTTGACAAGCCAATCTTCTTGCCTCTAAAAGAAATAGAGCCAGGTCTTAGTCACATCTATGCCTAGCACACACACACACAAATGTATACGGAACAAGTTAATGAATCATTGACTGAGCAATATTTGAGGTAGATACTATTAGCTCTTTTATTTTAAATATTTTTATTTTTTATCCTCACTTGAGGACATTTTCTCATTGTTTTTAGAGAATGAGAGAGAGAGAGAGGAAGGGAGAGAGAAAAACATCAATGTGAGAGAGAAGCATCAACTCATTGCCTCCCATGTGCACCTGGACTGGGGATTGTACATGCCTGGACTGGGGATCATACCTGCAACCTAGTTTTGTGCTCTGACCAAAAATCGAACCTGCAAGCCTTTGGCTGTGGAATGACGCTCCAAACAACTGAGCCACACTGGCCAGAGCCATTAGCTCATTTTAAAAAAGAGAAAATTTGAGGTTTAAGGAGGTTAAATAGCTTGACCAAGTTTACATAGCTAGTAAAAAGTGCAGTCAGGCTTAGAACACAGTTCTGCCCACACCAAATGCATGGCCCTCCCATCCTTCCTCCTAGCATTCTGCAGAGTAGATAGGACAAAGAGGAGCTCCGTTAGCACAGGAGGAACTGAGGCCCTGACAGGTGAGGTGTTCTCCAAGGACACAGGGAGGAAGAGCTGAGGGCTAGCCTGGAGCTCAGCCCTCAGATCCACACTGTGATCTCTCAAAGCTAAGTTCCACTCCTCCAACAACAGCCTCAGGTAGGGTATTTTGGGGATATGACAGCACTGCCACCATCCAGCACCTCTCACCTGGTCTCTCCTAGAGCTTCCTATGTGTTTTCCCTGCTTGGCTACATCCCTGCATTCTCTTCACTACCCAGCAGCCACAGTGGAAGTCATATCAAGTCCCCATACAATGGAAACCCCCAACTGGTTTCCCACCTTTGATAAACTCTGCCTTCTTGCTATGGCCCCCAGGCCTTGCACAATCAGCCATGCACATACTCTGGACCTTCCTGCAGCTCTTTGGAGGTAACAAAATACAAAACATATTCCTCGGGACTTTATTTGCCCCTCTACCTTCTAAAATGCTCTCCCCCCAATACCTGTATAGAATTAGATTATGACCTCATTTTTTTAGTTTATGGCCTGTTTCCACTGAAGTATGAACTCCAGAGAGGAGAAACCAGTTGCCCCCTCAGAGTGTGTGCTCAGCCTTATTCCATTGCAGATTGCCGATGGAGGCCTGAGCCTGGTACAGGGCTGAGTTCAGTGCCAGGCATGCACTCTTCACTATACCTGGAGCCCCAGGAACAGGATAAATGACAGGCATGTCTTCCAAAGTTAACAGCGGTCTTTGCCTTCTGGGGAAGCTCTCTACCTATGGGCTAAGGCACTGGGGGAAAGAAAGAAAAAAGAAAAACAGTATCACCCATCAGGCCAGTGCTGGTTCCTTTTCCCTGCCTGTGATGCACACTTCATTTAATTTTCATAGTGAAGGGAGATGTGGGGTTCTTTGAGCACCAATATGCTCATGGGCCAGTCTAAATGTAAGAAAATGAGTGGAGGAGCCAGCACAGAACACCTCCGCCCTCTGTCAGTCTTGCCCAGATTAACAACTTAATTTAGAGTCTTTGTTGATATTGACACTCAGTTGCTAGGTAACATGTTTACCACCCAGTGAATAGAGACTTGAGGGCCAGGGGGCACAGTCAACAGATTGGCAAATAAGGTGGACGTGCTGTGACTTGATATGCCCACTGTGGTGCCCAGGAGAAGTACAGGGACACTGATTGCTGGCTGCCCAAGCCCGTGAGCATCTCTGGTTAGAGGAGCCTTGTGCCCAGGTGGGACAAATCAGGGAAAGTGCCTCTGTTTTCACTCAGGGTCCATCTTCATGGTAACATCGATGCTTCTGGCCTCTTGGCAGGAGTTCCTGTTCAGCAAGACTGCAACACAGTCTCTCTGCAATACTCTGGGGTTCTGAAGAGGCCTGATGCATGTAATCTTGGCAGCCTCCCCAGACCCACTTTACTCATGTCCTCAAGGTGTGTGCCATCCTGAAAGTGCCCACAGCTGGGAGTCAGGTGGACATGGGGATGCGCTTTAACTCCTGGGCCTGTCACCTGAGAATGTGTTGCTTATACCACCAGGGTGCTCAAAGGAAGGGCAAGGGCTACCACTTAGGAAGTGCCAGCTATAGGCCAGGCACTGTGTTAGGGGTGGCTAGATGTTTCCTTTAGGCCTTCTAACCACCACACTCCACCACGAGGTGGCTGCTGCTAACTTCTTTTCCACAGAGTGACGGAGTCCCAGTTAAGTGATCATCCTGAGACTGCTCAGCGAAGATTCAACCTGCAAGCTATAGAGCCCCTCTTTCCACTGCACCATGCTGCATTTAAGGAGGAGGCCCCTGACAGTGGATGTTCAGTAGTTGTGGGGGAAGCACAGCACGGGCATCACAGGGTGCTAACAGGACACAGGGTTCAGGGCCTCCTGAACAGACCCCAGTCAGGGAATTGATCCTCTGTCCCCACCCCAAGCTACCTGTTGACTCAAAGCCTCTGCACTAAGAGGTGAGTCTGATGAGCAGGCAGAAAGCCACCATGGGTACAGGGCTAAACAGTAGGCACTGTGCTGAGCAGGATGGGGAAACGAAACTACTCAAGATAAAAACCCAAAAAAGGGAAATGAGAACTACCTCATATTGTTGCAAACAACAATCATGGCTCTAACACAAGGAGGAAAGTGAAGAAGCTGATAAATGAATGTGGGAAGATGAGCAAGAGGGAAATCTGGATCAGTGCGGAGTCTAGGGACTGACGGTTCCCATCATCCTTGAAGAAGAACACTCTGGCCAAGTCTACACCGGACTCAGTGACTCTTTGTTGTACACAGACAGACTGGAGCCCGATCTACAGGCAACTCCTGCCTCACTTTGCAGTGGAGGTCCTGTCATGCTCAACCAACACATCCATGGCCTCCACAGAGTCTTAATGAAAGAGACTTTATTTATTCTCTTAGTCATTCAGTCTACAAATAGTGTGCCTTCTCAACATCAGCCTGTGTACGTATTAAGGTTATCACTGGTCCCTACTTTAATGGAGCCTTCAATTTGGGAGAGGATATAGAAATTAGGCGTATGATTACACAACTACATATCTAATTATAATTGTGCTAAATATGAAGAAGAAGTTGAAAATACGGCGTGTGCATGAAGTGGGGAGGGGCTCACAGGAAGCATGCTGAAGAAAGTTGCACTGAGCTGAGATGAGAGGATGCGCTGGAGACATGCAGGAGATGGGGGTGGTGGGATGTGCCAAGGGTAGGAGAGAGACTGGAATGCTGGAGGAACAGGGAAAAGCCCAGTTTGACAGGAGCTAAAACTGAGGGGGAGATTGGGTGGGAAATGAGGACAGAGTCTAGATTCCTCAGGCCTTGTCAGCTATGATAAGCCCTTGGATTTTGTTCCAATAATAAAGTGGTGATGGACAATAACTGACAGGCATTATCCAGGGAGTGACATATGTTCTAGGTACTTCTACAGACACTTAATTGATGGGATTCATTACACTTAGGATACCAGCCCCAGGATGGGTTTACCAGGTGGGAAGCCCCCTTCCAACAAGCCTATTTGGGGGATCTCCTAAAGGACAGGCAACTCCCAGCCTTGGTTATTCCCAGCGTCTGGCTCAGACCCCAGAAAACAAGCTCAATCCATGCTTTTTGAGTTGATGGAAGTCGTCTGGGAGACTCCTATCCTTTAAATGTGTAGTGTAAGTGAAATATAATTGGTAAATTTGCTCCTTCTCTCCTATCCACGAACCCATGCTCCTGGCCACTGTCAAAACTGCTAGACTCCCTATCCCTGAGACCCTTCCATGAGTTCCTGAGTTCTTCACTCGTTGAGCTGTAGCATCCCATCTTCCAGCATGTTTGGAGGGCAAAGTATTCCATGTAACTGACATGGTATATAATGGGTAATTTAACCTCCCAGGTCAAAAGTTTTTCTTGTATCTGTTTTGCAATGAATGCTTTAAAAAAAATCTTCACCTGAGGATATGTTTATGGATTTAGAGAGAGAGAAAGGGAGAGAGAGAGAAAGAAACATTGATATGAAAGAGAAGTATCAATTGGCTGCCTCCTATAAGCACCCTCACCATGGATTGAACCCTCAACCTAAGTGTACTCTGATTGGGGATTGAGCCCATATGGTTTTGGTATACTGGATGATGCTCCAACAAACTGAGTCACCTGGACAGGGCTGCATCAAACACTTTTTAAAATATAAAATTCCCTGATCTAAAGGTGATTGAATGAGAATTGATATGTCATTTTAATATTAATTTTTTAACTAAACAAAGATTTTGTGGCTGAGTCAGGAGAGCAGTTTTCCCTTGAACTGAATAAACCCCTAATAGTTACAGGGTTTCTGCTCCAACTCAGCAGAAGTGTGACACATCTACCACCACTCCCCAATTCCTTACCTGTGGCAGACATTGCTAGTTAATGGCAGCTCTTCTTGTCGCTGAGCCTGGGTTGAGATTTCCAGTTCCAGTGCTCAATGCCACACTCCAGGCAGCCACAGCTAATGGGTGGGCATTGAGGTTTGAGATGAGCCAATTAGCTGTTCAAGTTATTATCTTTGAGGTTCTCCTTTGCAGTCACCTCACCCTCTGCAGTTGTCATTTTTCCATCCCCCACCCCTCCCACCACAGTTTAACAATATGCTTTTGCTTCCTTCTTTTTACTCTCTCCTACTCCCGCTCCTCTCTCTTGGTTCTCTTTCTGCTACTTCTTTATGCATTTCTCACTCTTGGTTTCTAGAACCATAAACAACCCTTGAGAGATGGCGAGTCACCTGTGTCTCCCTTAATTATCCAGGTTCCGACCTTTGGGCTGTTTCGGGGCTTCTCCAAGACATCAAACAGCTGAGAGCTGGGCCACAAGTTGGTTTCCTAGACTGCCCTCTGGGTAATTTATTCAGTAGAAATGTTTCTAGTGCTCTCACATTCATCCCTTGTATCTCCTTAATTGGTCTATATCCTCTCTGAGGAGAGGAAAGAAAAGTAAAAGTAGGTTGAAATTTTTGAACATTTATATTCATATTTTATTTGTTTATCACAGTGACTTTTCCAGGGGCAACTGGAATAGATGAGAAAGCTGAAAGTTAAGTGTCATACTAAAGGTTAATTAACAGGTACACTGGAAGGGTTCAGAGCCTGTCCCAGCCCACATGTGCCCACTGTTTTTCTGGCGCTCTGCTGCTGCCCTTGACCATGCACCATTTGCTGGGCTCACAGTCCCATCCCATTGAGGGTCAAGGTGGAGACTCAGCTCCTGCCAGGGCCACAGAGCCCTGGGGATGTTCCAAAAGCAGAAGTTTTTAATTTAAAAAAAATCCAGTGTCTGAATTGTTTCTTAAAAATATATTTTATTGATTATGCTATTATAGTTGTTCCATTTTTTTCTCCCCATTATTCCTCTCTGCTCTGTATCCCCCTCCCACCATTATTTCCCCACCTTAGTTCATGTCCATGGGTCATACATATAAGTTCTTTGGCTTCTCCATTTCCCACACTATTCTTAACCTCTCCCTGTCTATTTTGTACCTACCATGTATGCTTCCTGTTCCCTGGACCTTTTCCCCCATTCTTTTCCCTTCCCCTCTCCACTGATAAACCCTCCATGTGACCTTCATTTCTGTGATTCTGTTCCTGTTCTGGTTGTTTGTTTAGTTTGTTTTTGGTTTTGCTTTTTTTCTTTTAAGTTTGGTTTTGATAGTTGTGAGTTTGTTGTCTTTTTACTGTTTGTATTTTTGATCTTTTTCTTTTTCTTAGGAAAGTCCCTTTAACATTTCATATAATAAGGGCTTGGTGATGATCAACCCCTTTAACTTGACCTTGTCTGGGAAGTACTTTATCTGCCCTTCCATTCTAAATGATAGCTTTCCTAGATAGAATAATCTTAGATGTAGGTCCTTGCCTTTTGTGACTTAAAATACTTCTTTCCAGCCCCTTGTTGCCTGCAAGGTTTCTTTGGAGAAATCAGCTGAGAGTCTTATGGGAACTCCTTTGCAGGTAACTCTCTTCTTTTCTCTTTTGCTTTTTAAGATTCTCTCTCTTTGAGCTTGGGTAATATAATTATGAAGTGCATTGGTGTGTGCTTCCTTGGGTCCCATTTCTTTGGGACTCTCTGAACTTCCTGGACTTCCTGAGAGTCTATTTCCTTTGCCAGATTAAGGAAGTTTCCTTCATTACATTTTCAAATAAGTGTTCAATTTCTTGCTCTTCCTCTTCTCTTTCAGGCACTCCTATGATTAGGATGTTGGAACATTTAAAGTTGTCCTGGAGGTTCCTAAGCCTCTCCTCATTTTTTTTTTTTGAATTGTTGTTTCTCCATTCTGTTCCAGGTGAATATTTATTTCTTCCTTCTGCTCCAAAACAATGATTTGTATCCTGGTTTCCTTCCCATCACTGTTGATTCCCTGTACATTTTTCCTTCATTTCACTTTTCATGGCCTTCACTTTTTCCTGTATTTTGCAACCATACTCAACCAATTCTGTGAGCATCTTGATTACCAGTGTTTTGAACTGTGCATTTGATAGATTAGCCATCTCTTCATCGCTTAGTTCTATTTTTTTTTCTGGAGCTTGGATCTGTTCTTTCATTTGGGCCATATTTTTTTTGTCTCAGGGTGCTTATTACCTAATAAGGGGCAGAACCTTAGATATTCACCAGGGTGAGGCAGCCCACATTTCTGTGTTGTGGCACTGTATGTTGGGGAGAGGTCTGAGAGAGAACAATGATGCTTGCTCAGCTCTTGGCCAACTTTCAGTCACTTCTGCTACCCACAAGCAAATTGGGCCCTTCTGGTGCTGATTCCCAGGCAGGTGATTTTGTGTACATTCTAGGATATGTGGGTCTCTCCAATGAACTCTCCTGTGAGGCTGGGAGTTTCTCCTGCTGCATCAACCCCCACAGTTTTTTTTTTTTCAATCAGAGATTTTGAGGCTTTATTTCCCCTTGCTGGAACCCTGGGTTGTGGTCTGTCTGGCTCCCTAGTTGTTCCTCCCAGTTTATCCTCACACAAATGTGGGACTGCCCAGTCAGCCAGATGCCACCTTGCAGTGAATCTTCTCCACCCCTGTCTGGCCATCTCTGCCCCTCCTACCAGTCTGGATGAATGTTTCTTCTTTAACTCCTTGGTTGATGGACTCCAATACAGTTCAATTTTCTGGCAGTTCTGGTTATTTTTTGTTTTTAAATTTGTTGTTGTCCTTCCTTTGGTTGTGTGAGGAGGCAAAGTATATTTACCTACACCTCCATCTTGGCCAGAAGACTTTTTCTAATCGATTCCACTTTTGTGTTATGTCTAAGAATTCTCCATTTAACCCAAGGTCATGAAGACTTTTTCCTACCCTTTTGTTTAGAAGTTTTATGAATTTAGATTTTACATGTGGGCCTATGGTCTATTTTGAGTTAATTTTTGTATTAGGTGTGAATAAGAATCAAGATTTATCTCTTTGAATATGGACATCCAATTTGCCCCAATACCATTTGTTGAAAAGGATGAATTGTCTACATCTCTATTGAAAATCAACTGACCATATCTCTCTGCTACTACTTCTGAATTATCTGTTCTCTTCCATTGATTGGTGTCTACCTTCTGGTCCACTAACACACTATCTTGATTTTGGTAGCTTTATAATAAGCCTTGAAATCAGGAAATGTGAATCCTTTAACTTTGCTCTTTTTAAAACTTGTTTTGGCTTTTCCAGTGCCTTGTACTTCCATAAATATTTTCAAACCGACTTGTCACTTTCTACTTTTTTAAACATTTGCCAGGACTTTGATTGGGATTGTATTGAATCTATAGATCATTTGGAGGACAACATTTCATTTCTGGCTCTTGACCCCAAGCCACGGTCCTTGAAAAGCTTAATTTAAAAATACAAAAAATAATTAAAGTTATAGTGGAGAAAGATGGAAAGAGGGTTAACCCTCACAAGTCCACTGTGTATGTTGCTGAGATATAGATATAGATGGAAATCTTGTTAACATTAGGCAGTAATGCTGTCTGAAGTTCCACTTTGGGGCATTCTCTGAAGACTAGTTAAAATGCCACAGCCAAGGGAATATGATCACCCAAGAAATTCCTTATTGCCTTTAGCAACTCAGCCGACTCCATGCCTCTAAGCAGCTCCCTTGGCAGGGAGGGAGGAGAGCAGGTGTTACTGGGGGCAGGAGTGTGAGCTGAGAATTCTGCGATCTGGGCTCAGGTCCCAAAGAAGCAGCTCTGCCTCTCCCAGCTGTGTGGTCCCAGGCAAGGCACTTAATCTCTCTGAGCTTTGATTTCAGCTAGAAATTGAGCTGCAATGTTGTTTTCAGGAGTATGCATGTAACTATAAATTATATGTATATATTATTTAACACAAGGTAAGGGACAATAAGGAGGAAGTATATTATGATGGACTGTGACCCAGACGACTAGAAAGTAGGAATTGGGGTGGACAGGCCTAGGGTGGCCCTGCAGGCTGGGGTGTGGGAGGGTGGTACAGCCATTGAGTAGTAGGAAGGTCTTGGTGTGTCACACCTCCTTGGATAAAACTTCTAAACACTTTGTTTAAGGGTACCTGAAGGAGTGAGAGGAAGGAAGAGAAGAGAGCAGGGGGTGTATGGGGTCGTGACACTGGCTTTAACTATGCACCAAGTCCTGGGCTTACCCTATGGCTTCAACATGGCTGAGAGTCAGGTCCTGTTCCCCATGGCCCTGTGCCCTGGGTGGGCAGCACTCTGGTGGAGATGGGCCTGCATGCTGCAAGAGGAAGGTGGAACTTGCGTCCTTGGGGACAGCTTGGAGCAGGTACCAAGCAGAGGGGATGCTTCACTGTAGTCCTGAAGGACCATCAGTTCACCCAGGAGAGAGTGGAGGCTACCCCAATGTCAGGAATGGGACGTGCAGGCCCTGGGGTACTGCACAAACATGCCTTGGTGGTGCTGGAGCCTGGGTAGTACATGGCTAGAGGTAGGCAATAGAGGATGCTTCAGAGGAAGGGGCTCTGGGATGCCTGCTGAGGTGCTTGGCCACCTGTAGACAGGAGATCATGGAAGGGGCTGATGCAAGGACTGGTAGGGTTAGACCCTTTTGATGAAAGTATCATCCTGAGGACCTTTTTGGGAAGGAGAAACTGGAGCAAACAGCTCAGAAGAGAAATAGAGAGGCCTGAAGGCTGAATACTCAGGTTCTTAGCTTCACGAATCTACCACCTGGCTGTGTGTCCTGGCCTCAGTTCCCCATCTGCAAAAGGAGAGATTGTCCTGAAGGATCCTAATGGTCCTTCCTCTCTGAGAAGCTGAGCTCCCCCTTGGCCCCTCCCAGCTCCCCCCCACCCCAACTCCAGGCCTGTGGCAGCCCGAGGAAGTGTTCCTATGTGTCTCTGCCAAACCCTGGCATGGTTGGAAAGGCTAAACCAAGATGCTGTAGGATCTAGGCTTCTGTGAACCACCCCATTAATATTCCCTCCAGGAAGCCTTGCCAGACAGGGAGGAGGCAGGGGGCAGATGGGGCACTGAGAGGCCAAGTAATCTGCTTAAGGTCACCCAGCAAAGCAGCAGCAAGCTGGACCAAGCCCCAGACCTCCAGATGTCCAGTCTGATGCCCTGCCCACTGGACCATGATGCCTTTAATGAGGCCACCTCCTCAGGGGCTGTGGGCTGGCCCACAGCCCAGGATCGGTGACTTGCCAGGCATCCCAAACAGCCATTCCAAGAGGCATTGCCCTCCACAGCCAGGCATACAGAGGCTGGGAGTGAGCGCATCCACTGAGACTGGTGGTTCTTGGAGATGGTTCCAGTGTCCGAGCACGCTCAGCCTCCTAGCCAGATCCCCAAGGAGAAGGGCCCTGTGTCAACAAGGGGGCAGATATATCTCAGGATCTGGGGTAAATTCTGTAGTCAGCATCACCCATGAGACCCCCAAGGAGGAGACCCCCAACTTATCTCGCTGTAGAGACTACATTCAGCATCAATGGCATCTATGGGCAGTGCAACCTGCCTCCTTTCTCCATCTTCTTGGAGCCTGTAGTCATGGGTTGCGTGTTGACCTCCAGACCCAGCCTATTATGCAGTCAAGAAAGTATAAAAGTTCAGAGAGGTGTGGGATTGGGCCTGAGCCACACAAGGAGATGGAGACAAAAGCAGGATTCCAACTGGGTCCCCTGATTCCCAGGTTGGTCCTCCTGCCCTGCCCCATAAGGTCTCAGCTTTGTCTCCATCCTGGTGAACCCTGGAAAAACACCTTCTGTTGAGCCATAAGCAGGTTCCTGGTAGAGCTCCTGGGGCTGCTTCCCTACTGCTCTCTAGGTCTTCTTCTCTTAGAGGGAGAAGACCTGTCTCAGGCTTTTGAGTGTGGAGTCATTGCATAAGGCCACAAACAGAGTGGACTAGAGCAAACAGAGGCACGTGGACTTGAGAGGGAAGGAGAGAGTGCTGCCTGGGTGCTGAGGGAGCAGGAGGCTGGGCACACCTCACATCAGGGGCTTTGGTTTGCGCCCCAGCTCTGCCACTTCTTCAGCTCTTGCAGTCTTGGTTTGACATTTGCATTCAGGAGTTATTAGGTGACACATGGCAAGAGTTTTCTGAGGACCCCTCCCTCTGAAGCTAAATGTTGGGGGTAGGGGTGAGAGCAAGGCAGCCACGAGCATGGCTGGCAGCCTGGCCAGGACACGGCTCCCTCTGCCTACCACCGGCCCCTGTGTAGCTGGCAGCCGGGCCCAACAAGGGCCAAGGGGTGCCATTTTTTTCCCAGGGCTTAACCTCCCCCTCCCCTTCCCTTTCCTCTCTTCAGTTTCCACACCCTCCCCCCAACACACACCTCAAAGAGACTCAATTCATTTAATCCCCTCCCCCACCTTTCCCCAGCCCTTCCAAGAATTTCCCTTGCTGTCCCCTACTTCTCCTAGCTGCAGCCACTTGGGGGTGGATAGCAGAAAGAAGGGGTGGGAAGGGTAAAGAAAAAGCACATGCCCAACAACAACAGAATCCCCAACATCCTGCATTATGTTCCACAAAGCTGGAAATACACAGTGAGCCGGCATCTGTGCTGAATAATAACACCGGTGTGGACGTGGCGTTCTCACAGGGCATTTGGCTGAGCCCGGGCAACGCGAAAGCATGCATAGTTAACACTCCTGACTGTGTGAAACCCTTTGTCGCGGGCACCAGCTCCACGAGGGTCCCCAGGCCCGCCGCTTGGCAAGGGCCCGAGACATCGCTTGGAATGGTTTCTTGTTCATCACTGACACTCGTAATGAGAAATTTATACACCATCCTAAGCAGATAAATTAATTTCAAACACTTTGGACTTTGGAAGACAATGATTCCTGGCAGGACCCTTTATCACCCATTTTATTAAAAAAAAAAGAAGAAGAAGAAGAAAGAAAGAAAGGAAAGGAAAGAAAAGAGAGAAAAAAAGGAGGGGAAAAATACCCCTTGGGACTGTCTAAACACAACCTGAGCCTGGCGCTGGGGTTTGCAGTCCTGCTGGGGAGAGCCTGCTGGGCCCCATGTGGGCTCAGGGCCCCTGGGTCACTTTTTAAACTTCATTAGAGTGTGTCCAGCTCCTCAGGAGTGCTCTCTGGCCCCTGGGGGAGCACCATTTCCGTTCACCCCTGGCTCCATTGGAGGTTGGCATGGCCCCCAAGAAGTGGGATTTCTCAGGCTGCGTTTGTAAAAGGTAATTAAATTGTGATAATGTTTCCATTCAGACCCGAGCTTGGGTGAAGGTTGGGGACCCGTCAGACATGTTCTTGCAGGCCACTGAACATACAGCCTGGCCTGACCAGAGTCCCTGTCAAGGGCCACAGGGTATCCTGAGCTTCTCCAACCAGCCAGAATGGCCTACTCAAGGATACATGCACAGGAGATCTGATGGGGAGCAGGTAGTGTCATCTCTTCAGAAAAATGCTGTTGTCGGCCCGGCTGTGGCAGCTGCTGAGTGTGGGGATCAGAGGGAAAGATGTGGGTGCTGGGCCCAACCTGGGCCCCAGACCCTTCAGTTCCCACCCTGAAATGCTACAAGTGAGAGGAGGTACAGGCAAACTCTTCCAGGGCAGGGAGGACACTTTTTCTCGTCCAGAGACCTCTGTGTGGCCAGGGCACTCTGCCAGTGGGAAGAGCATCCAGGAGCTCCTCAGGTCTGCACTCCCCTTGCCCCAGCTTCCTCCTGCAGCTCCCGTGCAATGTCTTTTCCCAGCAGCCCCCAACTCTACTTTGACCTGAGCTCACCCACTCTGCCACTTCTTAAAGTTATTCAAATGTCTCACACCTTTCACTTCCAGACCCACCTAGCCAGATGAGCTGGGGCCTCAGCTCACCCAGCCCAGCAGATTGGCTACTTGGAACCCCTGCTGGGCACCTCAGTGACTTCCCCAGTGACTCAGAGGTCCTGTCTCTGAACGGGTTGGGTCTTTCTCAGGTATTGTCTTACCTCAGAAAACAGTTACCAGCTTTTCCAAGTTGGAGCCCACATAGAAAATTAGCAACTCATAGGCACTTTGGAGTTAAGAGGAAACATTAAGAACACAAGAGGGAACAAAAAAAATATTTTTCTCTATTTTATAAAATTATACTAAGAAAAAACATACAATGAGTGTCCTGAATAAATAATAAATTTATATAAGCTTCCAAAAACACTCTTTTAAAATTGAGAAACTGCTACATCTATAACAAAGTTTGTTTTTATATCAGGTTTGATACTTGAGATGGCTGCATGCAATTCCAGAGCAACAGGGTTTTTGTTTGTTTTTTAAATTTTTTATTTCAAAATAATCATAGACTCACAGGAAGTTGCAAAAAGAGTAGGTAGGGAGAGATACTGTCTACCGTCAGCCAGCTTCAAGCGGCGGCGGTGGCTTATGAAACGATAGCTCATCACCCAAACTGGGAACCCGACCCAGAGTCTTTGTGACAGAAGACATCTTCGAACTCTTGACAGCCACCCTTGACAAGCAACATTGTTCACACAGATAAGTGAGGGAAATTTAGAACTATCTTACAACAGTTGTAAATATATTTTAAAAACCCAACAACTGCTCTTCCTTTTCTTTGTTTGATAAATGTGGTGTTAAAATGTCTTATGATTTATACAAGTGATTTCATATCCCTTTGAATTTTTTCATGGAAAGTGTTTTTCCCCCCTTACCCAAGGATATGTTCATTGATTTATGACACAGAGAGAGAGAGAAACACTGAGGCGAGAGAGAAACATCAATTGGCTGCCTCCCAAATGCATCCCAAGCATGTGTCCTGAAGGGAAATCAAACCTACGACTTTTTTGGTGTATGGGATGACGCTTCAACCAACTCAGCCACCTGTCCAGGGTGTGGGAAGTGTGTTTTAGTAATGACGAAGCAGCTCTGGTTCTCAAGGTTGACTCAGTCTCCTGCAGCTGGTGTAGGCCCGCCTGAGGGGTTGCATGGCTTGGTGCATGTGGTGTGGACACCAAGGGCTACCAGTGAGCTATGCTGCAGGTGCTCGTGCTCAGCTTGAACCACTCACACACATTCCTGCCTGGCCCCACCTGGGGTGGAGGGATGCATTTTCAGTAGCAGGAGCACAAACCCCTCCTGCCATGCCTTTTGCAGCTCCTAGGCAGCTCCCACATCTTCTCTTGACATCTTCACTCTGTCAGTACCTTTTTCAGGAAGCCCTCTATGATTTGTCCCATCTTTTTCTCCAACATTCAGTGATGAGAATGATCATTGTACAGATCACACCACATGGCATTTTCTGTTTACTGGTCTATGTCTGTCACAGAAGTGGAGCATCCTGAGTGCAGGGCTGGGTCTGATTCTGCTCGGGGCTCCCAGCATCCTGCCCACAGCCTGGCACACAGTTGGTGCTTAGCTTTTGTTGAATGCAGAATCTTCCTCAGTAGGCTCTCTGTGATCTCTCGTTCTTTTAACACCCCCAGTGACAAGGTGCTCTCTGCTTCTCAAAACTGCCCATTTAAATGATTGCAACTGTCAGAACATTATTCCAGTAAAGTCCTAAAATAGTTTCCCCTCTCCCTCTGCCCTGTGTCCTAGCCCTGGCTCTGTCCTCTGGAGTGATTCCCCTAGAGCACAGGTAGCAAACACAAGGCCTGTGGGCTGAATCCAGCCCTCCACCTTGTTTTATCTGGCCCAGCACCTTGTTTCTACCCAGCGGAAGCACTGAGCTCCTTGCCCCTAGTTAAGAAGTATTTGCAAGTATACAGTCCTAACATTATATCCAGCTCGTTGAAGACAACCACAAGGCTGATGTGGTCCCCAGTGAAAATGAGTTTGACACTCCTGCTCTATAGGTTTCCCAGGGCAGATGGCCCTAACCCCCAACCATGCTCAGCTGACAACCTGCAGATGCTCCAAACAGCACTACTGCCCTCCAGACCCAGGGCCCTAGGTGACACTGCTCTGGGTGGAGACACCCACCACCGGGCCAGACTTGGGCTGCCCTGGTGGGAGCTGAGTCCAAAGAACCATTGCCTCCCTCAAGCTTCCCTCCATCAACAAACCTTTACCTGCACCCTTTCTGTGCTGGGACTTCTCTAGACCACAGCAGTGAAAAGGTGAACAGAGCCCTGTTCTCCCAGAGCCCCATGCCATGGGGGAGAAACAAGAACAAATAAAGGCATGGATAAGCAGGAGCTTGACCTGGCTGCCCTGTCACCACTCATTGTCAGGTCACTCAAAGCTTGCCCTCCTAATTCCTGAGTCTTTTTCCTTGAACTACCTCTGCTGAGCTAGCTGCTCCCCCTGGCTCCTCCTCCTCCCTAGCTCCCCAGCTCCCCAGCTTCTTGTCCTCCTCACTCCTTCTCCTCCTTGGCTCACCCTCCTCTCTGACTCTCCTTCCTTCCCAGTTCATCTTCCTCCTCCTCTCCCTCCACTCTGGCTTCATTTCCTTCCAAGCTCCCCTTCCCCCCATCTCCCTCTGTTCTTTGGCTCCCATCTCTCCTGGGCCAGGTGTTCCTCACTCCTCCTCCTCCCAGACTCTGACCTCCTTGGTGTGCCCTCCTCCCAGCTTACCACTTCCCTTCTCCCCTCTTTCCCAGGTCTTCATCCTCCCCAGCTCATCCTCTTCCCTGACTCTTATAATTGGCTGTCTGAATCCACTGCAGGGCCTCACATTTCTTGTTGGGAAATCCCAACTTGGCAGTTTTCACCCCTTGTGCCAATAGGCCAAGCAAGGCTTTTGGATCTCAACTTGAGGCCCCTGGCTGTGCACTGAGACCTCCATGTGTCCTCCAGGACCCCACTCAGTATTGGGAAACTATAGCGTACATTGAGCTCTGAGAGGACCAGGCAGGCCTTGCTTGGGTTGTCCCGCCGTGGACACTCAGTTCAGGTCTTGGACCCTAGCAGACCTGTTAGGGTTCTGAGCTTTGGAAAACAAGTAGGGGTAGTAAAGAAGATTCAGGGAGAAGCAGCAGCACCAAGCTATGGGGTTGGCCTCGGAGGGTGCTCACAGGCAGCACCATTTAGAAGCTGTGGGCCTCAGGTTTGGCTGCTCCCCGAGGAGCACCCATACTCAGTGGAAAATGGACTCCAGTAACTACTCTTCTATGTAAATGCCCACTTAGACTTTTCAGAGTGGAGAAGAGAGGTCAAAACTCTTTGCCATGACTTACAAAATCTGCAACCACTTGCCTCTACTTGTCTGTCTGACCTTGGGCTCCCTCAGGTTCAGCCATGCCGGGCATCTTTCTGTTCTTCAACCTGCATAGCCAATTTCCACCTCCAGGCCTGGGCATCTGCAGTTCCCCCTGAGCTTCACAAGGCTCCACCTCCTCCTTCAGGCTCAAATGTTACCCCCACATAATGGTCTTCAATGAACACCCTACTTAGTGGTGTCTTGGTCTGCCCTGAGGCCTCTCCAGTCAGTGTCCTTCCCAGGCCTGTTGTGTCTTCAGAACTTGGAACAGTGTGCTGTGCAGGTTCCAAAGGGAAATGGCCACCTCCTAGCCTGAGCCCTGTGGCTGGGTGCTACTTAGCTCCCTGTGCCTCATTTTTCTCATCTGTAAGTAAGAATAATGATAGTGCCTACTTCATAGGATTGTTGAGTTTAGAACAATGCCTAGCATTCAATAAAGGTTTTGGCTATATTATCATCATCTATAATTACGTAACTCGTCTTCCTGTGTGTTTTTTATTTGTTCTCCTTCCCCAGCCCTCTCATCTCTCTGGACCGTAAGGGCATGATTCCTCTGCACACTGTTGTTTCTGCTGTATCAACAGGACCTGGTGTCTGGTGTGTACATACCAGGTGTTTGATGAATATTGATTGGATGAAAGGATGAACAAAGTCTAAAAATGGTCCCTCTTTTGCCTTCTCCTCCGGGTTCTTGAGCACTTTGGATGTACTCAAAAGAGCTGGTGTTTCACATGTGACTCAAAGACAAGCTCTGATGGGCCTCCATTCAATTTTTGGTTCCTTTACTTCCTAGCCATGTGGCTTTAAGCAAGTCACTTAACCTATCCAAGCCCCTGCTTCCTAGAATGTAAAATAAGAATAATTAAACTATCCCAACCTCATGGGGTGGTAGTGAGAATCAGGCAAAAACATTTTTAAAAAGACCTGATAATTTTTGTCTTTGACTTAGGAGCTCTTTCTGTTACTTGAATACTTGATGAACATATTTTCTGAGTTCTGTCACCCTGCTGAAGATCACTTAGTTGATATGAGGTCACCAGTCATTACTTGTTGAATACAATTGTTTAACCAGTTGAAAGTCCAATGACCTGTTCTAATATACCCTCAGCACTTCCTGGCTTCCTTCCTGAGTCCAGTGGAGATTGTGAACCAGCCAGGTGGATAGTGTCACTGATCCCAGAACCTCTAATGTGACAGAATCTTGTAACTAATTTCTTAAAATAAACATATTTTCTGTTGGCCACTTCCTCAGACCTCTGAAGCTCACGTGCCCAAGAGAGAGGAAGAAATGAGTGTGTCATGACCTTCTCTTAGAAGAAACACAGTCCTTCCCAATCTTCCCAAACCCTCTTCCATATTACAGAAGAGAATGAAGCTGACTTATAGGAGAAGGAGAAGTTGAAGGAAAGTGATGTATATATTTGTCTCTCTTGGAAAGTCACGTATATCTCATGCAATTCTTAGTGTCAGCCTGTAGAGTACAGTTATCCCCATTTCACAGATGAGGAAAGTCAGGTGTAAGGACTTCCTCAAGGTCACACAAACCAGTGGAGATTCTATCCTAGCTCTTTCTCATTCCAAACCCTGAAACCTTGTTCTCCTTCCCCAACCCACACTACCTCCCACTACTTGTAGCTCCTAAAATGTATTTGCTTTCCATTTTGGGGATGACAAATTTGGTCATGTGTTCCACCTCCAGCTTTTTGTGATTTTTCTAAGGTTCCTGAAGGAGGATTTGAGTTCACACCTGCAAATTCCCCTGGTATTCTGGGGAAAGAAGCTCATCTGTCTGGGCCAAGAAGCTGAAGCTTCATTTGAGACCACCAGGTACTCTCTTACCATCCCCTTTCTTGTCTATGGCTACGCTTCCCTCTCTGTGAGGTGGGGCCAGCACTCGCATAGGAAGACTCTTCTCCTTGCTGACATGGGGAGCCTCAGCACTCTCTCTCTTTAGTCCCAACCATGTGAAAATTACTAAGCCTTAAACAAGCTTTTACTCATAGCAGTGCTGCCCAGTAAATGAGAAAGGCCTTATTTCAAAGAAATAATGACCACTTTTGAAAACTGAAGAATAAACATGACTTTGATACATAAATCACTCATCATTGCCCCGGTTAATAGAATCTCCATCTTTGCTGTGTATACACATGGTTCATTAATTGCCCCTGTTAATAGAATCTCCATCTTTGCTGTGTATACACATGGTTCGTGCCTGGCACTCACAAGAGGTGAATGAGCAGAACGAGTTGGGTGAGGAGTGTTAGTGCTCAAGGTCAACTACAAGGCAAATGAAAGGAGAGAAGCCATCATTTCCTCAGCCTCCAACCCCATACTATGTGGTGACTGAGTCAATCTATTGGGTTGCTCAGAAAAGCAGCAATCAGGAAATCTGGACTACATTCATATCCTGGAAGAAAGAGTTCTCTGTTTAGTTCAGAACAGATGGGTCCTTGGGCGACAAACACACAAATACACACACACACCTGTACCTACTGAGGTACACTTGGATTTTTCAAAGGACCTCATTAGTTGTGTGAAGCAATTAGAAGGGTGCAAATCACTCACATACAAGCAAGGCTCTGGATGCCTCCTGTTTGTATATATTATGTGATTTATATGTAGATATGCAAATTTTTGTTGGTAATTTTAGAGACAGAATTTGATTTCTCTGTCACATAAAAGTCCAGACGTTAATGGTCCTGGCTGGCTCAGCACTCTCTCCTTGAAGTCCTCAGAGGCCCAGTCTTCTAGCTTGTTGCTCTGTCATGCCTGGCCTCCATTCCCAAGGACACTTCATGCCCACATGGCTGGGCTAACCATCACCCTCACATTCCAGCCCACTGGAAAAAGGAAGAAATGAAGTAGAAGGAGAAAGAGGACACAGCTTTGCTCCTCAGATATGCCCCCAGATACTGTCATACAACACTTCTTTAGCCTGAAGTGTGTTATATAGCCACATTTTGCAGTGGGGGAAGCTGGGAAATGTAGTTTTCAATCCCCATTGTTCTGGGAGAGGAAAGAATGGATATTCTTTCAATAAATAAAGGTACTGTCCTGTGGAATAAGGTCTCTTTTATGGCCTTGTGAAAACCTGCTCAGTTCCAAATACTGGTTGCAATGTTGTTGCCCAGGACACACAATCAGTACTTATTTCTCTTACAGCCAGAAAGGACCCCAGGGACTGCCCAGTTCAATCTTCTTTTACAAATGACAAAACAAGGCCAGGAGAAAGGAAGTGACCCTTCCAGATGCCATATAATCAGCCCATGACAACACTGAGGGTGCCCCCTCGATCTCCACCTTCCAGCCCAGAACTTCACTCTACACCCTCAGGTGCTGTTGTGTCCTGGCTGTCCTGTTGGTGCCAGAGAAGGGAGGTGAGCAGAAAAAGGGGGCCTGGTTGTGAGAAATAGGAAGGAAACTGGCTGTAGACCAGACACCAGGCCAGAAAATTTATACCATTGTCTTATTTAAAACTTAACAACCTGTCAAGAGATAAGCACCACTAATGCACAGATGAGGAAACTGGGTCCTGCATAGGCGAAGCCATTTGCTTAAGATCATAGTTGTTAAGTGGCAGAGCTGAGTGGGGGACATACTGATGTCCATTCCTTCAGTCTGCTACAACTGGCAGCCACTATGTCACCCCAAAGCCACCCTTGCCCCTACATCTAAGTGGCCCTAAGGTGCTTCTTGCTTGAAGTAGTGATGCCCAGTGCTGGTCACGTGCCTTCAGGGCCCAGGCTTCTCCTCTCTGAGTCCCTTCTACCCCACCAACCACACACTCATGCTGACTCTCTTACTTTTTAAAAAAAATTTTAATGTATTTTATTGATTGTGGTATTACAGTTGCCCCATTTTTTCTCCCCTTTATTCCCCTCTGCCCTGTACCTGCCCCAACCCCCAACCATCATTCCACCACCTTAGTTTATGTCCATGGGTCATACATACAAGTTCTTAGGCTTCTCCATTTCCCATACTATTCTTAACCTCCCCCTGTCTATTTGTACCTACCATTTATGCCTCTTATTCCCTGTACCTTTTCCCCCTCCTCCTCCCCACTGATAAACCCTCCATGTGATCTCTATTTCTGCGAATCTGTTCTTGTTCTAATTGTTTTCTTAGTTTGTTTTTGGTTTTGCTGTTTTTTTCAGGTTCGGTTGTTGATAGTTGTGAGTTTGTTGTCTTTTTACTGTTTGTATTTTTTATCTTTTTCTTTTTCTTAGGAATGTCCCTTTAACATTTCATATAATAAGGGCTTGGTGATAATCAACCCCTTTAACTTGACCTTGTCTGGGAAGCACTTTATTTGCCCTTCCATTCTAAACGATAGTTTTGCTGGGTAGAGTAATATTAGATGTAGGTCCTTGCCTTTCATAACTTGGAATACTTCTTTCCAGCCCCTTGTTGCCTGCAAGATTTCTTTTGAGAAATTAGCTGAGAGTCTTATGGGAACTCCTTTGCAGGTAACTCTCTTCTTTTCTCTTTTGCTTTTTAAGATTCTCTATCTTTAAACTTGGGTAATGTAATTATGAAATGCCTTGGTGTGTACTTCCTTGGGTCCCATTTCTTTGGGACTCTCTGAACTTCCTGGACTTCCTGAGAGTCTATTTCCTTTGCCAGATTAAGGAAGTTGTCCTTCATTACGTTTTCAAATAAGTGTTCAATTTCTTGCTCTTCCTCTTCTCTTTCTGGCACCCCTATGATTCAGATGTTGGAACTAGAGGTTCCTAAGCTTCTTATTTTTTTGAATTCTCGCTTTTTCATTTTGTCCTGGTTGAATGTTTATTTCTTCCTTCTGCTCCAAACCATTGATTTGAGTTCATGTTTCCTTTCCTTTGCTGTTGGTTCCCTGTGCATTTTCCTTTATTTCACTTTTTATAGCCTTCCCTTTTCCCTCTATTTTTCAACCATACTCAACCATTTCTGTGAGCATCTTGATTACCAGTGTTTTGAACTCAACACTCTGCATCTAATAGGTTGGCTATCTTTCTATCACTTAGTTGGGTTTTTTCTGGAGTTTTGATCCATTCTTTCATTTGGGCTATATATTTTTTTTTTGTCTCAGCATGCTTGTTACATAGTAAGGGGCGGAGCCTTAGATATTCGCCAGAGCAGGACAACCCACGTTGCTGGGTTGTGGTGCTGTATGTGGGGGAGGGGCCTGAGAGAGAACAATGATGCTTGCTTGGCTCTCTGCTGGCTTTCAGTCACTTCCTCCTCTACGCGCAAACAAATCGGACCCTTCTAGTACTGATTCCCAGGTGGGTGGGTTTGTGTACATTCTAGGACCCTGTGGGTCTCTCCAATTAACTGTCCTGTGAGGCTGGGAGGTTCTCCTGCTGCCTCAACCCTCACAGGTTTTTACAGCGAGAGGGTTTAAGGCTTTATTTCCCCTTGCTGGAACCCTGGGTTGCGCAGTCTGTCTTGCTCCCCAGTTGTTCCTCCTGGTTTATCCACACACAAATGTGGGACTCCCTGCTCTGCCAGCCGCCGCCTTGCCTGCCCTGGTCCTCCAGTCACCACATTGCCTCCAGTCCTCTCCACCCTGGCTGCCCATCTCCACCCCTCCTACCAATCTGGATGAATGTTTCTTCTTTAACTCCTTGGTTGTCAGACTTCCACACAGTTCAGTTTTCTGGCAGTTCTGGTTCTTTTTTGTTTTAAAATTTGTTGTTGTCATTCTGTTGATTGTGTGAGGATGCAAAGTATGTCTACTTATTCCTCCATCTTGGCCAGAAGTTCCATTTCTGTCCTGACTCCCCTTCTTGTTCCTGGTCAGATAGGAGCATGTGCAAATCCCAGCCCTCCCTTCCTTCAGGGAGTCAAGAGAGACTTAATGAGCTCAGAAACATTCCAGGCACTTTAGACAAGTAGCTGCTCTGTGCTCAGTGTCCTCATCTGCACATTAGGCACAGTCATACTCACCCTGCAGGACTGTGGGAAAGAGCAGATGAGGCCATGTCAGTAAGCATGAATTCCCCACCATAAATGCCATTCCCTCTCATCCTTCATCTGCCCAGATCCATCTCTACTGATGGCCTCTGGGGCTTAGTTGCCCTTCCCTGTTTCTGGTGAAGGGGGATCTGCTGTGCCCTAGAAATAGGCCTAGACTGTCCTCATGAATCTACTTTCTCCCCCAGCTGCCTCTCTGTAACCAGCACTTTCTTTCAGAGTGCCCCCGTGCACAACACTGGCTGTTCTGAGGGAATCCATCCTGGGAAGGCTTGAGAAGCTCCTGGGCTGGCAGATAGCTGCCTGGAGGTATGGGTTTTCTGACATCAGAGTCAGCTGATGGCCCAGTGACACCCCACAAGGGCCTGGCCCAGAATAGCTCCCCTTGGTTTTGTCAGGAGACTGGTGGAATAATGGGAATCCCCAGTGGAATTCTGTCATGAAAACACCAAAGCATTGATATTGTATAAACTGTGCTGAAATGGGCTGCAACAGAAGCAGCCACTGCCCTGACCCTGGGCTGCAGGGGTGGGGCTGTGTGTTAGAGGGCCTTCTGCCTGCCAGGACTCTGCTGAGGGCTCCTGTGTGGGTCTAGGCACTCCAGCAGCATTGAAGTGTGTGGGCCCTGAGTCAGTCATGCACGGTCCTCTTCCCCTCCTTGCCTTTGCTCACTCCTTTCTCTCTCCCTGGAGTACCTTTGTGACTGCCACAGTCCATATAAGTCCTACTTGTCCTCATGGTTTACAGTAAGTGCCACTTCTTTCAGGAAGCCCCCCTCCCCCGAAACCCCTATGAGATTAGGCACCCTCTACAGGGCTCTCCCAGTCCCATCAAAGGAATCCTCATCATCTGAGCTGTCATTACCTGAGTCCTCGCTCCACCATGGACACCTTGGGAGCGGGATCAAGCCTGGTTAATCCTGGGGATCTGGAAATGTCTGCCAAATGAGTAAATGGAATTCTCAGGCTTGGACCAAGGTTAATCCTTAGCAAATATTGGCTGAGTGAATGATTGCATGAATGAATGATGTTTCTGGGGAATGGGAGTGGGAAACGTGCAGAAGAGGCAAAGACACAAACCTCACCTTTATTCTAGTTTTACCTAGTGCCATTCCGTTGTCCTGGATAGCAAATGAAAATAATAGTGGATGCTTGCATCTTGCTTACCATGTACTAGGCACCTCTCTATGCACTTTATGTGTAACCCATTTAATCATCACAGCCTCAAGAAAAGTACATGTGTTTAATCTGCTTGGTCTACCATAACAAAATAACATAGACTGGGTGGCTTAAATAATAGAGACTTGTTTTCTTACAGTTCTGGAAGCTCAAAGTCCATGATCAGGGGACCAGTATGGTTAGGTTCTGATGAGGACTCTCTTCTTGGCTTGCAGACTGCTGCCATCTTGCTGTATATTGCTGTAACCCTTTCTTTGTACGCACAGAGAGAGATGAAGAGCCAGCGCTCTTTTGCCTCTTTTAAAGGGCACTAATCCCGTCACGAGGGCCCTACCCTCATGACATCATCTAAACCAAATTACCTCCCAAAGGCCCCACTCCCTAATACCTTCACATTGAGGAGTAGGACTTCAGCAGATGACTTTACAGGGGACATAATTCAGTTAATAGAAGAGCTAAATATATCTGTCCATTCAGGGAGGATTATGCCATGGAAACAAAAAGTCCCAAAATCTCAGTGGCTTAAAACAGCAAAGTTGTATTTTTTCATATGCTACAGGTCAGCAGGGGGCCTCTGCTTTTCATGGTCATTTTTTGGTCTCCATAGAGTGATGGTAGTGGGGAGGATATGGCAAATCACTTACATTTCATTGGCTAAAGAAAGTCACAAAGTTATGCCCAAGTTCAAAGTAGGTAGGGAAAGAAGACTACTTTTCTGAATGACCCAAGAATGTTTAAAAGAATATTTGTTTATTTTTTAATCTTCAGCTGAGAATATGTTTATTAATTTCAGAGAGAGAGAGAAAGGGAGAGAAAGAGGGAGAGAGGCAAACATTGTTGTGAGGGAGAAACATCAATTGGTTACCTACCATATGGGCCTGACCAGGGATCAAACCCACAACCTTTTGGAAGGGACATCTCTCCAACCAACTGAGCCACTTGGCCAGGGGAATATGTGGTTTATTTTAAAAGGTAAATAGAAAAGTGCAATCTTACCATATGTCCAGAAAGGGAACTAGAGTATTTGTGAACAACCCAAATGACCCACATAATCTTATCCCCCATTTATAGATTGATCAAATAAGGCAAAGAGAAGTTGAGAAAATTTGCCCAAGGTCACTCACCTAGTAATTGGTGGAGCCAAGATTTGTACTCAGGAAGTACTTCCACTCAGGAAGCCTGGTGGCGGAGTCTGTGACCCTAACTGCTACTCCACAGTGATGTCAGCAGGGCAGTCCTCTAACACTGTCTAATACCATCCTAGGGGAACCTCAGGCCATTTTCCATGGGCTCTAAGCACATTCAGATACCACTGCCTGTGACTTCCCTTAACCTCTTCGACCACCACAGAGATGCCACTGTCACCCAGAGAAACACAGAAAGCATGTGTTTATTGGATTGAATCTAGACTGAAGACAAAGCACTGACTTCATAGTTTTATTGCAGGCCAGTCACCGATACAGATAACACTTAGGCATTCACACTTTCCCAACTTCAAGTACATATCTGTCTATTTCCACGGGTATTCCACAGTCCTCAGGTACTCTCCTTGACATGTAGCACTCTGTTACTTCACTCCATGGTCCTTGCAATGTGCTTTTATCCACTGGCACCACAAGTGAATCTCCTGGAAAATCCAAAGGAACATTGAAGGGCTGGGTCCTGTTGCTGGGGCATCTGTCCCTCCTCTACCTACTCCTTGAAGCTTGTAATTGTTGTCCTCAACACTTGGCTTGTCTTCTTGGTGGCTTCTTCTTTTGGACAAATACCTAGTGGTCAAAGCCAGCTTGGATACTACTTTGCTGGCTCCTTCAGGGCCCCAGGCAGTTTTTTGGTATAAGTGAATTTAATTTAAAATATACACAAAGTTCAACTGAAGAGGGCTGAGTGAAGAAGAGTTCCTTGATAAGCAGATAATTTCTTCCTGGGTCAACTAGGTAGGAAAAGGTTGAGGCTTGCTGCTACGTCTTTTTGCATCAGTGCCTGGCCAACCTGGAAGCCCAGTCTGTAATAGACAGATAGACAGATGGACAATAGTTGGACAGATGGATGCATGGAAAGATACATGGATGGCAAAGGTGTAATCTTATTCAGTGGCCTACCAAGCCTTTTCAGGATCAAGACCCCATCTGATCCTGGCACATGTTAGATCAGTGTGTGCTTGTTGAACGGATGAGTGAATGAGGCCAGAGGCCAGTGCCCAAGATTTCAGGTTTTTGCCCTGACTACCATTGCAGCCCCCACCAAGTGCATGAGTCACCCCCTAAAGGAAATTTGCTGTACCTGGCCTTGCTCACCTCAGCCCTGCATGTGAGGCACAGCGGAAACGCATGGGAGCCTGGAAAGCGCCTTTTGGACAGCTTAGCTCTTGGCAAGATTAAGCCTCTCTCACAGAGGGGCCTGTATTACAGGTCTGCAGGGAGGGCCCAGCCCCACCGAGTTTGCACCTTGTTACCCAGCATCTGTCCCTGGGATCAGGAGAGCCAGGAGGCTGGATTAGATGGGTCAGCGCCCTGATTGACAGTGACACTTCCTCTCGCGCCCCCTCCTGCCCCCAGCCTCTCCCGCTGTTCCTCTCTTGCCTCACCCGGGCCCCATCCTGTTCCAGAGAGCGGACGATGCCTTCTAATCTCCTTACCAGGAAATTATTTTCCTGGGTGTGAAATCCCCGTCCAAGGGGGAGGGCAGCAGATCAGACCTGCTCTGGCCTGGAGGCTGACCGCAGGGCTGTCTCCAGGAGACATCTGGCATGGCAGTGGGGGCGGGCTCACCTAGAGATGGGCAGAGCTGGGCAATCCTACCCCCAAATGTGGCCCTGACCTCCGGGGTGGGCTGTCTCCAAACTGCCTCTCTTGTCTCCATTCAACGGACTTCTCACAAAAGGATACACATCTACTGTTGGTAACTATCCCCCTTAGAAGCAAGTGGAATGGGTGGAGTGAATTGTGGCACTGGGAAGAACTTGGCCCTGGGAGGCAAGGCCTGGGACCCATTCCTGCCCTGGGTCAACCTTCTCTGTGAGCCTGGATGTGTCCCAACCTCTACAACCTCAGTTTCTCTCTGATACAACCATAAACAGACTCCGAGGTCAGCCATAGGGTTGGCATGTCATCTATGCCTCACATCACCCGCATCCCTTTGTATAGAATGTCAGACACATGGCTGAGGGAGCAGAGCAGCACCCCACTCTCTGTACCTTCTTCAGAAAGGCTCAGGTCCACCTGATGATATGTTTTTAGGGAACATGTCACTCTGATAGTTATCAAATCCATGGAGAAAAACTTTAGAGGTGGCAGCATGAAAGCCAAGGCCAGCCTATATTATTCACAATATTAAAAACCTGTGGTCAGATCACCAGATGGACAGATGAGGAGAGGGGTGTAGCTCCTTTGTGCACTCATGGGCACCCACACACAGGATTCCCTGCTGGGTGACTGGTGATGGAGGAGGCAGGGGAGGGTGGTGGTTAGGTCAACTACGCCACTTGTCTATGTGGTGACCTTGGACCATCACTAACTTCTGTGAGCCTTGGTTCTATCAGCTGTAGAGATGGCAATCATACTTGCTCATAGAATGGGCATGAGGATTTTGGTCAATCAGTATATGTAAAATACTGGGAATGTTCTCTGGGTCAAGTAAATACTTTGTGATAATGATTACATTGCTATTATTATACGTGTAAGAGATAAGTGCTAAATATATTTTGTACTATTATGTCCTCTGAAAAGATGTGTTGAAGTTCTAACTTCTGATGCCTGTGAACGTGACCCTGTTTTCAGAAATAAGGTATTTACAGACATAATCAAGTTAAGATGTCGTTCTACTGGAGTAGGGTGGGCCTTAATTCAATAAGACTGGTGTCCTCATAAGAACAGGAACATGGCACAGAGGCAGGCATGCCAAGAGAAGGCCTTGTGAGGACAGAGGCAGGGACTGCAGTGGTACACCATGGAGTGATGGTCACACTAGAAGTTAGGAAGAGGTGAGGAAGGATTCTGGCCAGGGTCTCAGAGAAAGCATGGCCCTGATGACTGCTTGATTTGGACCTGTGACCTCCCGCAGTGCAAGACAATAAACTTCTGTTGTTTTAAGCCACCCCACTGGTGGTACCTTGTTACAGGAGCCCTGGGAGACTAACATAATAACTAAATGAATGACCAGGGACCCAGGAAGGATACCCAGCAGATGGTAGGTGCTCGTTTAGATGTGACTGATCCTCATGCAGAACATATGAGCACATGGAGCAGCCAGATTTTAGGAGAAGCCCAGGCATCTGCTCCCCTCTTCCAGGCCTAGCTGATAGGGGACCTCAGGGTTGGCCACTCTGGAAGAAGTATGGCTTTGTCATGTACATATCTGACCTCTTGGCCACAGGTCAGCCGCCAAAGGTGAAGAGGGTGCCATCAGTGGTCTTGCTGATAGGTCAAAGGTCCTAGGATCAGTGACATCTCTGTGGGGCTGCAGCTGCCTTTGAACCAGGCACTCTGGATGGACAGACAGAAAACAGGCCTGGGGTTGGGCCTCCCTTTCCATTTTGGCCTCCTTCTTCCTCTCCCACATTTGCCCTTGCAGGAGACCCTGTGCCCCTGTGACACCGACTTGGTCCAAACACCTCGGATCTTTGCAAGACCCTTGGAGAAGCAGCTGTCATGCTGCCTGTTCTGGAAGCCCCTGGAGGGAGGTGCTCAGATGCCAGGAGTGGAGTTTCCTATCTGCTTCCCATATTTGGGGTGGGGCATTTCACCCCGGGGCCATCTCTGCTAGGAGGACACAACTATATCTTTCTTACAGATGTGGAAACGGATGCTCACCAGATTAAACAACTTGCCCAAAAGAACACACTAAACAGAGGCAGTTAAGTTTTGACCCCAGTTCCTTCTGACCCCATAGCTTAAACCCTTTTTATGCATTTCCATTTTTAAAGAGGTCATTTCCCCTTCTGGCTCTTCTGAGTCCCTTCACCTACCTTGCAAGTCCTCCCCCTGTCTGCTATTCTGGAATACCAATGTCTTTAACTGTTCCTTATGGGTACCATTTTGAGTCTCCTACCAAACCAACATTTGCTTCTGGTCCCTTGAAATCTCAAGCTCTACAGAATGAAAATATGTGGGGCCTGGGGAGGCCAGAAAACCATGGAGACTTCAGTGCTACATTCGACTCAGCCACAAACTTTCTCTATAACTTTGGGCAGAATACGGGATCGGTGACCTATTGTCCAATAACAAACTGCCCCAAACTTAGTGACTTAAAGCAAGAGTTTGTTCATGATTTTGCAGCTGGGGCAGGTCTTGTCTGTTCATCCATGCAGTTTCAGTCATCTAGAGGTTTACTTGGGCTGATGGCCCACAATGGCCTCAGTCACCTGTCTGGCATCTAGCTAAGGCTATTGGCCAGAGCACCTGGTTTCTCCACATGGCCTCTCCAGCAGGACAGCCCCACTTTCTTACATGGCAACAGTAGTCTTCCCAGAGGGCTAGCCCCAATTTGCAAGCATTTAGCAGTCCTCTGCAGCATCATGCTAGCTGATGTCTCATCACTGGCCAAGTGACACGACCACATCCAGAGTAGGGGTGTGTGTGTGTGTTGGGGGGGATCCCCTGGGGCATGTGTACCAAAAAGTGAGATTGATGAAGGCATTTATGTAGTAATCTGCCACATCCTATATATCGCAAATTAAAACTTTTTAAAAGACAGACAAACATACCCAGAAGACCAGGTGGTTCTGCTGTCTCAGTCTCTGCCATCACATAGCATTCATGGAGAGCTTTACAGTTTAAGAAGAGATCACTTTTGACATAATTATGCTGCTTGGTTTCTCCACCAACCCTCTGAAACAGGTGTCATTAAACAAGGGGATTCAGAAAAGCTAAAGTGCCAGGCTAAGATATACTGAAGGAGGCAGGGCACAGGCCAGACAGCACCTTAATTCCATTTGGTCACATCTGTCCCTCTGTGCTGTTACCCTTGGGTCCCTGTCAGGGAGCAGGGAGCAGCACAGGCTGAGTAATGCAGCCCTGGATAATGCAGCTCTAGATTCTGTCTTAAAAAGAACCAAGAGCTGTGGTCAATTTTTCCAACAGCCCTGCAGTCTGGACCAAAAGTGTGATAGCCACTCCTCCCAGAGCACCTGACATTGCTGCCTGGGGCCTGGCTGGTCCGCACTCGAGGTGTGATGGGTGTCCGTGGGGAACAACTCAAGTTGTGCTGACTAAGAAGGTCTTGGAGGCAAGGCTGGGGTCCTGGAGAAGGAGAGCAGAACAAGGATTCCCCAGCCTTGGGGGCCAAAGCTCTGTGGCCTGGTGCCCTGGTTTCCCTGCCGGATAGATCCTGTAGCACCAGAGCAAGTTAGAGGTACATTAGTAGCCTCAGAAAGTCCCCATCTGGACCAAGGTCTGCTTCCTACTATAGACCCAGGTTTCCGTGTCATTCAGGGTCCCACTTGGAACGTATTGTTCCTTCTGGCTGTGACGCCATCACCTGCTTCTAGAAGGGAACCTGCCCATTCATGCTGGCAGCTGCTGGAGAGAGAAGATTCATTGTTTACAATTGTTCACATAAATAATGTGTGCTCTTGGTGGGAGGAAGGGAAGACCAGTTTCTCTTCCTTTTTGGGTTAATTTTAGGTCACAGGCATATGAGGACACACATGATACACTGGAGTGGGTCCACACACACACACATGATAGAGAGGTATCTGTTATGTGGATGTGTTGTTATAAGTGCAGCTTACTATGAAGTCTGCATGTACTCACCACATATATATGTGTGCATACCAGGTGTAGATCTGGCTATACACATACACACATAGTCGTTATTGGCTGTGACTATAACTAGACAGCATCTTTGGACTCGGGTATCTGTACACACTTCACACACACTCACATGTACACAGCCTATGTTCATATATACTGTATCTGAGATTTGTCTGTAAATATAGACTGGGGAGCCACACGTGAGTGCACATACTATGTGTGTGTGTGTGTGTGTGTGTGTGTGTGTGTCTGTCCCTCCAAAGTATGCAGTATGTGTAACTCTAAAATCCTCCACTAACAGACACAATGTGTGGGCTTGGGCATATGAAGACACGGACATGTGGACACTGATGTGTCCTTTTCTGTCTCTCTGACTCAGTTGTCACCTCCTGATGGCCCTTCCTCAGCCCAGCTTCCTCTCTTCCCTGTTTGTAAACAGCTCCGGCGCCGTCCCTCTGCGCCAGCTTACATACTGCACCTTAGCTCTTCTAATCCTCCCACGATTCAGTCCTAATCAAGGACCCTGATCTCTCTGGAATATCCGCTTGGAAAGGAGAAAGGATATGGCTGGTCCCATGGCTGGTGGGGGCGGGGAGGGGACTCATTCCCAAACACTGCTGATCTTTCTTCATCCTGCTCCCTCTGGAAAGCTTGGGGGCTCTCCAGATAGTGACTGAGCCTGGAATCAGGGACACTGGGACTTGCCTTTGGCTCTGGGTGTCTGTGTGCTCCTAGCTAGGGTCACCTTTACCACCTCTGCAGAACTATGCTACTTCTCTCAGGGCACATATGGTACCTCCTCCAGGAAGCCCCCTGACCTCCCAGTGCTTCCTCAAATCAACCTACTGCTCTGTTTGCTCAGTCTTTCACTTGTACCAGACTGAAGTCTCCTTCACCTTCATCTATGTCATCCACCTCAATTCCTTAGGTATCAGGAGAGTAGAATGCATCTTTCTCTTCTCAGGTCCCATCAGGAAAGATTTTTCCCGTGCACCTGGCATCCTGCCACACCCCTTACTTCTCACCCCAGAGAGGGAGCAGCCACCTTCCTGGTGAAGGTAGGAGGAAGAGGCAACCCACCTACAGGCAACACACACACTCAGCATGTGGCTGATGGACGGGTGGGTCGGGATGGGAGTCCAATTTGGGACTTATCCCCTTGCAGCCACACACTTAACTATACCTTCCAATGTGCCTCTTTTAATCAGAACTGGTATTTATATCTCCATCTGCCAGAATTTTCATCCCTCAATTAGCTCGAAATTTGAGCATACACCGAATTTTGTTTTGTTTCTAAGTCTCCTCTAACCCCAGATTACTGATCCCCCTTTTGTGCCAGGTGCTAAGTGCTGGAGACACCTTGACAATGTAGCAGACATGGTCCCTGACCTCGTAAAGTTGCACAGTTCTATGGGGTAGGAGGACAGCAAGCATATAAACTGACACCTCATGCATAATCACACTGTGACCAGAGCTTTAAAGGAAAGGAACAGAAGGTTGAGACAGACAACACAGGCTGGGTGGAGAAGGGTTTATACAGAGTAGTCAATAAAGAACTTTCCAAGGAGAGACCAGAAAGGTGAGGGTCGGTCTTGCAAAAACCCAGGGAAAGAGAGTTCTGGGGTGGGAAAGAGCATGTGCAAAGGCTCTGAGGTTGAATGTGGCTGGAATGTGGTGGCTGAGGGAAAAGGACCAAGAGCTGAGGTGGAGAGAGAGGCGGGCTCATTGCTTCAGGCCACAGTAAGTAGACTGGGTTCTATTTATAGTGGGCTGGGAAGCCTTTGAAGGTTTGGAGTGGGGAAAGGGCAGTGACATGATTCCTGAGCTTAAAGAGTGATCTGACAGCTATAAGGTCTAAGATAGGAAGTGGGTGGCATTAAGGGGGCTATCACAGTGCTCCCTAGGGACAGTGCCTGGGCAACTACTGAGTGGGCACAGCGAACACATTGTCTCCAGCCCTGAGCCACAGCCCTGCAGAGTGATGACGATGGCTGGTGTTCTCCCCATCCCCCTCCACCCCAGCAGCCACATGCTGGAGAAGCAGCCAGCCACAGTGATGTGAATGCAATAAGCACAACCAGAAGACAACTTCTAGTTTCGCAGTAGTGTCTTAAGGGTGTTGCCTCATTTAATCCTCACCCCCACAAGAAAGGCACTATTTTGTATCTCCATTTGTCAGGTATGAAGCTGAGGTTCAGGCAATTTAAATAATTTACCCAAGGTCACGCAGGCTTTCTGGCACTAAGCACCAGCTCTGTCCTGACCACTAGCACTGCTACAGAGGTTGGGTGCCTGTCTTCTGAAAGGGATGCATTTTGCTCAGAGCGAAATGTTTTCCTTTGATGTCTTACAAAGCTTGTTCTTAAAACCTTTAAAAGACACAGTAACTTTGCTGTAATGTTTGTCTAGTTCAGAAAAAAATGTGGAGTTCTTCTTCCTTTTGGGGGATGTTTAGGGTGAAACAGAGCATGAGTGGGGAGACAGGGGCACAGTTGCCATTCCTCCCCCAGCAATCTCCCAAAGCGGCTCTTTTCCATGGTTGTTAAGACAATGATGAAAAGATGAAAGGTAGAGAGGGTGGAGTTCAGGGAAGCGCATGCAGCCAGGAGCCACAGGGGTGCCTCTTTGATATTCTCACTTTCCTATCAGCCAGCAGTGCCCTCTAGTCCAGGCTCCCTCCCTCAGATCTGAGAGCACGGGCAGGATTCTGTTAATGACAGGAATCCTGTGTACCCACAATGACCCAACATCAGGTCCTGACATCCCAGAAGGGGGGGAATGTAATTGCTGAAGACTTGATAGAATTGTCAAAAATACATGAAGTCGGCCACAGAAATGGTGAGACATGCTGAAATGTTCTACCAGATAAGATATTATCTTAAAGTGAGGTCATGGTGGTCATCGCCTAACAGACCCACTGCACTGTGTCCGTGTTCTCTGTGCTCGCCACCAACACACACACGCAGGGCCACACATTTCTTACTTAGCTTATAATTCAGAGACATGGATTCCCTGCATCTGAATAGGCTTCCATGCAGCAAAAAATTTTCCACCTATCACACTTTTCCTCCAGTTCACCGATTCTCGTTTTAGCTGTGGCTGCTCAACTGTTAGTAATTGCAATGACTATATGTCTCATTTGCAGAAATTCTAGGTGATGCTTTTGCACATTTGTAGCTTTTACAATGTACAGGTATTTATTAATTTTACTTGTCCTTTGGTCTGTGACTATTTGAAGCACACTTCTTTTGTAGTCTCCCTTATGCTGTTCTCTTGTTCCTATTCTTGGAGTGCAAACAGTTGGCTTTGCGGTGTCTGCTGACGCCTTCTTCGGGTTTGCCCTGGCTTCTGGTTCTTTATTGTAAGTAAGCTCATCTTCAATGGGGGATTTTTCTTCCAGGGGGTCCCCTGTGCTTCAGGTGGTGGAACAAGCTCTGCAGAATGGTTGGGTTTTCCATTCTACGTCTCCAGGGGTTCCCTTGTTCTGCAACCTGGGTTTTATGTTAATTTCTCAGCTTTGGGTTTCTGTTTGAAGCTGCCTGACCATATGCCTTTAAGCTTCACACCTCCACCTGGCACAAGCTTGAGCTTTTAAATTCTCACAGAAGGCTTTTGAAATATTACTCAGAGCCCTGAGAAGAGGAGACATGCCTCCTTTTTTGGGCTAGAGCATGGAACTCTCAAGTTCCATTTTCAGAGGCTTTGGCTGTTTTTCAAGAGACTTAGCTTTCTGCAAGGGTCCCCTTTCCAACTTCCCATGTGCACAGACCCCAGGCCATATCTCCTGCTCCCGCTCAGGCATTAAACCCAAGCCCTGAGCCCTACCAGCCTCTAACTGGGCTGGGAACAGCCATGGGAAGCTGCAGTATCAGCCCCAGCTGAGCAATGTCCCTGGCTTGTGTTCTCTCTGCTACTGGTCCTGGGAGTTCCCTTTTCTCTGAGGTGAGCTCTGCATTTAAAACAGTTTTTAAATGACATGTTAGCTTGTATACAGCATTTGTCTAGGTTTGCATCAGAAAGCAGGTCCACATTAATTCAGTTGCCATGTTGTCAGAAGTTCAAGTTCTTAGATCTCCCCTTTCCACGTGTCCTCATTAGCTTTTAAAGAATTCACAAATACTAGCCTCAGTGGCTACTGTCATGGCCTTGTGTATGGTAAGAAGAATCACAAAGTTGGGGTATGTTTGAGCCATGGCAAGTCAGTAGATACTGTAACCCCATCTTGCAGGTACAGAAACTGAATCAGTAAGACGATGTAATGTGTTCAAGGTTGCAGACATAGTGAAGGGTGGAACCACATTCAGATCCACATGTTTCATCCACATGTGGATCATCCAGATGCTTCCTTGTCCCTCAGGTGGGAAGACAGATGAACCATGTGAGCAAACAAGTCCATGAATAGTGTGAATGGACCTCCATTCAGGAAGGCTTCCTGGAAGAAGTGAACTTGAACTTGGTACAGTCTTTGAATGCCCAGCAGTCTTCTTCAGAGGGCCCGCCTCTCCTTTGGGCCACTCAGTCTCCCTGCTCCCCGGCCTTTTCCCTACCCTGCCTCAAATGGAGACACATCTCAGTTGCTGAGTGGTGGTGAGGCCTGCCTCTGACAGAACATTTTGTCCACCTGGGCTGAGGAAGTCCTTCCCAGTCAAGTCAGACGAGCCTCTGGTATTTTGGGGCATGTGAGTTTTGGTAGCCAGCCTGGACTTTGTGCAGCTGAGACCACCCCTTGACCCTGAGTGTCCTCAGGGCCTGCCTATTCCTCAAAACTCAACAGATCAGAAAATCCCATGGGAGGGCCAATCAAGAAACTACAACTGGCTGGGCCAGAGCCCTGGAACCAAGCCTGTGGCCACCCAGGAAGAAAGGATTCCGAAGATAGCGTGGAGAGGGAAGGGCTCCTGGCTTAGACACTGGTGGATCTGAGTTCAAATTCTGGTTTTGCTTAAGTTCTGTGTCTCAGTTCCTCGCCTGTGAAATGGGTTAACAGTGCCTGCCTTGTGAAGATGTTTTGAGAATTACAAACTAGCATTTGTGAAGGGCAGGGCTGTGTTAGAGACAGAGTAGATGTGCCACAAAAGATGGTCTGAGACTCTCAGAGAACCCTGACATCATAGAGTTCCCAGGAGGTGGGGGAAGCTCTGATAAGCTATCGTTGGCTTCAACCTTAGGGTTAGGAAGGGGATAGGTCAGGAATAGGGAAGGACAGAAAGCAGGGAGAAGAGCAGGGTTCCTTGAACTCTGACATGCTCAGAATCACAGTCACGGGGACTAGGTGTGGGACACATGGCAACTCTATACTCTGTTCACACTTTCCCCCCCCGTAAATCTAAAGCTGCTCTGATGAAAATAGTTTATTTAATGGGCACAGCTCTTGTTAAATGCAGCTTCTGATTCAGCTGGTCTGGGTGGGGCCCGGAGAGTTGCGTTTCTTGATGTTCCATATAGTGTTCAGGCTCTAAGTCTTTGGGCCTCACTTTGGGGAGCAAGGAAGGAGGGCTCCATGTGAGGGGTGGAGGTGCCACTGGACCTCAACAAGAGGGAGGGGTCTGGGCACAGACTTGTGAGACCTCCTTCAAGGAGGCCATTTGGCTTAGCAGATAGTGATGATGATGAAGATGAAGGTCTTGTGGAGGCTGGAGAGGGACCAGGCTCATCCACCATAATGATGCCCTACAGAAATCATGTGGTCGCTGGCTGTCCCTTGGTCTGGCTCATAAGCCAGCCCCCTCTCTACCCCTGTGAGAAGGGCAGTAGTGGGCATTTGATTGTGTCATTAGTTGGAGGTGAGTCATTCTGAAGTCTTAAGTGCCCCAAATGACCCTGGGATTTTCTAAGGCTGGAAACCCTTCCTCATCATAGGGGAATCTGGAGGCAGAGCCCGGGACCATCCCCTCTCCATACACACACAAAAACCATAAGGACAGGGGCTATGATATGGCTGCTTCTGCTATTGGGAGTTCAAGGTAACCCTGAAGGCCTTCAGAAGTTTGGGGTTCCTGGGGCTCCAGGGAGAGAGTGGGACCTGGTGCTGTACTGAGTCCCTGACTGTGAAAGGGTTGGGCCTCATCTTTCCATGGCTGCCACTGGGAGCTGTGAGCTCTTCCTCCTGCACATCTCTCTGCAGCCCCCTCCCTGTCTTCCTCCTGCCTAAGTGTAGGCTTTCCTGTAGCTGACCTGCTCAGATGGCCACCCATAACAGTGGGAGCAGCCCTTGTGGGAGTTGGGGTGATGGTTCCTAACTGAACATATGGTTTTTCCCTTCTGTGCCTCAGTTTCTTTAGCTGTCATTATGGAGGTAGGATGGCTTCTCTGAGCCCTTATGGCTCTAGTCATCTTGAGTCTAAGGTGATGGCTTAGGAGCCAAAGGGTCTTCCAGTCTGCAGCCCTGTGCTCCCCAGCTCCCTGCCCTACCCACACCACCTGTCCCCACTCATGCACATGTGGCCCTGTGCTTGGGCCAATTGAGGAGTGAGCTGAAGCCTAGCCTACCCCAACTCATGTGCCCCACAGCTCAGGGCCTGTCCTTACCGATGGGGTGCAGAAATGCTACTTTGGCCTCACTAGAACCATCTCAGACAAGTGTAATGTGAGCTACTCGAGGGCATGAATCAACCTCATTCTCACTGGCCCCTCCACCCCTAATCTGCCTGATACTCCGTGGGGCACAGGAAAGATGTGGGCATGAATAACACTGAAGGATGGGTTATTGCAGGATGCAACACTGACGGGTTAATTAATTGTACTAATACTTAATGTTGATGGGGACCTTGACTGCTTATTAAGTGCTTTCTGGTAGGATGGTCCCAAACAGGCTTTAAGGGAAAGGGAGAGGAACCTTATTGTTGAGTACCTACTGGGTGCCAAGTATAGCCGCCTTTTAGAGAAGATTGGGTCTTGTTGAGTGCCCACCATGCATCCCCTTTAAGATTGCACAAGATGGCCATGGTCCTGGGGCTTACACACACAACAGGGTTTCTTGAAGAGAAGCACAGAGTAATACTGACACAGGAGCAATCTGCACAAATAGGAAAAACCAGGATAGTGAGTCACTGGCCCAAGGTCACCACTTAACAATGACTGAGCTGAGGGGTAAAATTGAGGCTGCCAAATTACAAAGCTCTGCTCTTTCAAAGAGCTTTGCAAAGTGCCTGCTGAAGGCCATGAGCTTGTGCCACCATTGCCACACAACTGGGGCTGGCATCTTCCATTCTTCCTTTAAAGACTTCTTATGTCTTCATGATAATCTCTGAATTGTGTCCTTGCATCTCATGACATGCAGGTTACACATAGTAAAAGCCCAGGGAATACTGTTGGGAGTTGTTTATTCTGAACAGGTCTCTTCCAGCCTCGGCAGGCCCTGATCTGCAGTACAGCCCAGGGTTTGGCTTGGCAGGTATGATACTGAGCTGGGAGCAGGACCCTATAGGTGGAAGACACAAGTATGTGTATATGTGGACATTCCCTTCTGTACCCACAACATCACCATTAATCAATCATGGCCTTTCTTGAGGAGCAGAGACATGGTCCCAGAATCCTTCTCCATGCAGCACTTTAGGCAATTCCCTGTTGCCAGGAATGCACAGGGAGATGAAGCAGCTTGCATCCCCACCTCTGCTGTGGGACTCACGTGGGGCCTGGGAGAAGAGTAGAGGTGAGGAGCAGAGTGGAACCAAGTGAAAGAGAAGAGCAGCACAGGAGAAGGACAAATGTGGGCTGGCCTTCCCTTGGGAACCAGCATCTAATTGGGACCAAGATCCTCCTAACTGGGTCTTCAAAAAGTAATGAACACAAGAGGCAGTAGACCCATTAGCAAGCAAAGAGAAAAGGCCAGGTCTTCAATAATTAGAGAAATGTGATCAACGCTCTTCTGTTTTGTAATTATCAAAGAAGCAGTGATTCTTTTTTTAAAATGAGACAACCAGTTGCTACTGCTAATGCAATGACACTACACTCTTCTATCTGGCCAGTGGGGTGACATTCTGTCGGCAGTTTGATCATATGTATCAAGAGGCTTAAAGAGGTTTATGTCGTACAAGCCAATAGTTCCACAGAGGTTATCTGAAATACCAAAAAAAAAAAAAAAAATCCTTAAACACAAAGATGTGAACCATAGCATCATAAAACAGTGAAACACAGGGAACAACCTGCAAGTCTTATAAGAGGGTATGGTTAAATAAATGAAGACATTCATTACATAGATGATCAGGCAGCCATTAAGATGATGCTTATAAAGAACTTCTAATAATATGGTGTACAGCTGGGATAGTTTGAATATAGCATAAAACTGTATTGTTACCTCGCAGAGCTAGAAGCAGGTGGCACAGACCCGCTCCTTCCAGCTCTGCACTCAATATCCCTGTGGCTTCCCCCTGCAGCTGGTCTTGGATTGCAAGATATAGCAGCTGTTCTAGGAATCACATCTTGATGCAACCATGCTTAGAGGAAGAACAGAGACTTTGTCCTTTAGGATCAAGAAATCCCAAGCAGCCCCCTTGCTCTCCTGGCATGTATGTGGGTACACGCCCACCTGCAGACTAGTAGCTGGCAGGGGTCTGAGGCTGACTGAGAATGGTTGCAGCCCATTCCCTGGGGGGGCTGTGGGCACAGCCTCCCACCTCACATGGGAAATCATATGAAAGTATGAAGAAAAAAAAGCAAATAAAAAAATTGTGATCAACAGGAACTCTATATTACCTTTGCAACTCTCCTGTAAGTTTAAAATTATTTCTACATAGAAAGTTAAAGTCTGAAACCATTCTCTTAGGCTAAGCTTTCAATAAATCAATGATAGGAAAATACACTTTGCTGATAATGGTAACATATCTTTCCTCACCATTTCTTTATGTTTTATTGATAAAGAGGAATCAAATGTGATAATGACCTAGTTGTACTGGTATTGTGGATGTTATTTAGTCAATACTAAAGCTAAATCTGTGGAATATAAATATGCAAATACATTTTTTAGTTTATTTTTCAGAAGTTGCACCTACAGTATGATCACTCACTGACTTACCCTGGGCTCCCTGGGATCAGGGCCAACAGCTGGCATGCAGGTAGTTTGTCTGGGAACTGTTACCAGGAACTAGACTGAGACAATCCAGAGAATGAGAAAGGGAGGAGAGAAAGCCAATTCAAGATACATTCTTGGGTTGATCATCACTGTGGGCAACTGGTGCTCCACCCACTGGAGCTTTATCCAACGTGTCTATGAACTATCCACCCCAGAGAGGGTAGGAAGAGCCTTCGTCTATCAGCTCCCATCCCCATTGGTCAAAATGTGGCCCGTGAATGGAGCACACTGCGCTTCTAAGCTGTGCACGCACGAACACGAGCCACACAGCAATGGAGAGGCAGTTCGGGTCAACACAGGCCACGCTCTCGCACAGGAAGATGCTGGAAGCTCACCCCAAACTGGTATCCATTGCAGTGTTGAGGAGTAAGTGTGTGAAACTACGTGTAAAATAAAATCTCATACCCCCACACAGTCGGAGCTTGACCAGGGCACAGACTTTCCTTTAATCAACTCTGGCAGCCTCACAGGGAAGATCTCAACAAATCCTCCTGCAAAGGAACAAAGTTTATACAGAGGAAGAAACAAACAGGTTACTTTCATGATGAAAACATTAGTCTTCTACTATTTTAAATTCCCCTAAAAATTTCAAAAGACATTGCAGAAGGAAGAGTGAGCCTCTCCCTCCTCTGCCAGATAAACACTCTTCTCCTGAGAGATCTGGTGACAAAGTGATTCATAAGAGACCAGCTTCTTCCACTGGTCAGTTTGATCTTGGCCAGCCGGTTATCATAAACAAAAAGTGTCATTCTTAGCAGCCCAGAGGATGGGCCATGTGTTGAATTCTTTCACTCTTTTTCTAGGGGTAAGCGATGCTCTAGACTTAGCCATACGTGCGGGCTGGAGAGGAGAGAATATGAGCTTCAGAGTCAGCCAGGCTCACTTCTTGGCCCCAACTCCCGACCCGCGGTGTGCCCTGGGGCAGGCATAGGGCCTCTCTAATCCTCAGGTTCCTCTTCTCCAAAGCAGGATCCTGGCAGAGCTGATGATGAGAGGATTGAGGGTCAAGAGGCCTTTCCTTAACCAATGGGGCTTAACAAGGAACAGTGCCCTCCTCAGGAAACTGAGGAGGAACCAACGATAAGATGCAAGTGTGTGGCACTTGATAACTAACGACAGTGTGATCAACAGAGTGTCCTCCCCACAGACCCGGGCGGCAGATGGGGTTCCCATCCACATTTTGTACTGAGGAGACAGAGGTGACAGGAAAGGAAGTGACTGTTCAAGGCCACACAACTAAGAAGCGGCCAGACTGGAAACTAAGAGACATGAGTCTCAGTAAAGAGCCTAGGCCCTGATCTTCTAATCCACATTGCATTTCTCCACGTGGCACTGCTGCTTGTTTGTTTCCGAGGTCGCTGCAGCTGTTGTTAACACGCCTGTGTCCATGCGAGGCCAGGCCTGCCGTTACCACTATTGCCTGGACCTGACGGCCTCCACAGTGGAACCAGGAGTCTGTGAGCTGGCCCTTTAAGCTTCCCGGTGTGGGAAGCCTGTCCTGTGGTGCAATCCTGTTCCCTGGAGCTGGCAGCATTACTACTGCAGTGAGGAATGTCCTCTGGGGAGATTTAGGGCCTGGTGATAGACATGTGGGCTTGATTTATCCACACTGCTCCATTTAGCCCAAGGCAGACAGTGCATGGAGGGGTGGGTGGGAGGGAGGTGGAGAACTAGATGAAACCAGAAGGATGCACAGGGAGCTGGACTGGGGGCAGAAAACTTGCATGGAAGCCCACTTCTCCGTGCCAGGCCCATGAGTTCAGTGACCACACGAAACACCCCTATTAGGTGACCCATCTTACAAAACAGAAGCTCTGTGAGGTTAGGTGACTTGATCAAGGGATTCATCAAAAGAACTAAGGAAATCTTTCTTAATTGCAGGGAAGGGCCGCCTGGGACCATAGCATCTGCCTTCAGAACCCTGCCAGCCACCTGTCATCAGAACCCAACCTCTGTTCAAAGGACCCCCAGCTTTGCCAGTTTCCTCTTTTCAGCTGGTAAGAGACGGCACCCTTCATCAGCCTCACCAGGGGCCCTTCAACCTGCCAAGCTGATGCTTGGACCCCCGTACGATCTCTGTGCGATTTGTCTTGCTCCTGAAACTTGTTCGTCTGGTCACCTGGTGAGGAGGTCTTCAGGAAGAGGTCACCGCAGGGCACCCTGAGACATCAGATAGTTGTCACGAGTTCTTCCTTTCCTTCCCGGCACCTGACCAAAGCACCCTGCCTAGAAGGGCAACTGCAGGATCTGTGGCCCTGATCCTCAACAGCCAAATGAGGCTTTGGCCTGGAGGAAGCAGAGCTGGTAGGGCCAAGGATCTGCATCTTGCGGCTATGCTGACTGGTATGCCAAATGCAAGATGAGTGGGCTGACCTAGTTGTTATAATTTCATCTTCTAGGAGAACAAGGTCTAATGCTATCCATCACACCATGCTCATTAAGGCAGGAGAGCTGACCATGGCCAGCTGTGGCCCATTGCTTGGAGTTGATTGAGTCCAGACTATTCTGAGGTAAGTGCAGTGCTCTGCTGCCTATGCTCGCTCCCGACGGCCTCTGGAAGTCTCCCAGTGGTTCCATGGTCTGCAGATAGTTGTGGTTCTAAGGGAGAATTACCACAGTGTCACACAAAAGGCTCGTCTTATCTAGGTCTGACAGGAAAGCAATTAGAATTGATTCATTCACAACATAGTAGTAATTCATAGTCTCTGTTATGTTTGCTATTGCTTCCACTTGTTACAGGGTGCAGCCAAGAGGGGGGCCTGAAACAGGGATTTGGAATGGGGTCCAGAACTCAAGGTGTCCAGGAATATTAGGATGTCCTCACCCCTCCCCTGCACAGGTGTGGGTTGGGGGAAGAGACACATGGAGCAGGGCCATTGAGAGCTGTTTTGCATAGCAACAGCTTTGCAGCTAACCTCTGCTGTGGTCATTTAACATATCTATAACCTTTAACTGGTTACATAGATATGTTAATAGCTGTGGCCATGCTCTGAGCCAGGGGGATGGAAGGAACTTCCCCCCAAGATGTAACTGGGAGGCAACTCCCCCTAGTTACAGTACCTGCGTGAGAGCTTGGAGATGATTGGCTCCACAACATGGGGCCACCCCTGCCCAGACTCATGATGGCAGCCCAGTACAGCTGGAAGGATATGGGAGTGCTGGCAAGTGTAGCTGTTACAGGGTGCGGCCAAGGGGGGGGACCCCAAATGGACATTTAAAATGGGGTCCAGAACTCAAGGTGTTCAGAAAATACTAGGATGTCCTACCCCGTGCCCCCAGGTGCGGGTGGGGGAAAGAGACAAATGGAGCAGGCCCATTGAGAGCTGTTTTGCATAGCAACAGCTCTGCAGCCAACCTCTGGGGTGTGGTCATTTAACATATCTATAACCTTTGACTGGCTACATAGATATGTTAAGTAGCTATGGCCATGCTCTGAGCCAGGGGAATGGAAGTAACTTCCCCACCAAGATGTAACTGGGCGGGGGGGCCAGGTCCCCCGAGTTCCAGCGCCTGCGTAAGAGCTTGGAGATGATTGGCTCCATGACATGGGGCCACATCTGCCCAGACCCATGATGGCAACCAGAAAAGCTGGAAAGAATAGCAAATTGAGGGCAGGTGTGGCCAAGTGTGGGAGGAGTCGGAAGTGGGGCTGCAGAGGAAGATTGGCGCGGGATTTAAAAGCCCAGGCAGGGCAGCCATAGAAGAGTGATCCATGCGGCTTTCGGCAGAGCAGAAGGCTCCCGCAGCCCTGTGAGAGAGAATCACGCAGCTTTGCCAGAGTGGGGACCCCCGCAGCATTGGCAGGGGGAACCATCACCCAGCTTTAGCAGAGATTCCGGCGACACAGCTGATGGTGCCGAGAACCGAGAGAGGCCTACCAGCTGAGCATGAATTACTGGGAAGAACCAGACACTGCCTGAGACTGGACTTCTATTTCCTTTCCTGAGATACGGTACCCCAGACTGGGCAAAGGGGGAAGGAAGGACTGTGTGTATTTGTGGGTGTTTTAAGGGACTTTGGGATTTTGGTAAAGACATTAGGTCACTACTTTAAGTTTGTATAGCACTAAATAAACGTTTCCTTTCCTTTT
>PVIA01007880.1:0-48806 GCA_004024845.1 Tonatia bakeri
TCTTTCCAGCCCCTTCTTGCCTGCAAGGTCTCTTTTGAGAAATCAGCTGACAGTCTGATGGGAACTCCTTTGTAGATTACTGTCCCCTTATCTCTTGCTGCTTCTGGGATTCTCTCTTTCATTTTTACCTTGGCTAATGTAATTATGATGTGCCTTGGTGTGTTCCTCCTTGGGTCCAATTTCTTTGGGACTCTCTGAGCTTCCTGGACTTCCTGGAAGTCTATTTCCTTTGCCAGAATGGGGGAGTTCTCCTTTATTATTTGTTCAAATAAGTTTTCCACTTGTTGCTCTTCTTCCCCTTCTGGTACCCCTATAATTCGGATGTTGGAATGTTTAAAGATGTCCTGGAGGTTCCTAAGCTTCTCCTCATTTTTTTGAATTCTTATTTCTCCATTCTTTTCTGTTTGGTTGTTTCTTTCTTCCTTCTGGCCCACTCTATTGTTTTGAGTCCCAGTTTCCTTCCCATCACTATTGGTTCCCTGTGCATTTTCCTTCATTTCTCTTATCGTAGCCTGCATTTGTTTATCTAATTTGCGACCATATTCAACTAATTCTGTGAGCGTCCTGATCACCAGTGCTTTGAACTGTGCATCTGATACGTTGGCTATCTCTCGGTTGCTTAAAAAAACTGGTTGTGGAGCTTTCAGTTCTGTTTGAGCCATCTTTTTTTTCCCCTTTGGTCTGGTCTTGCCTGTTATGTATGAGGGGCGGAGCCTTAGGTGTTCACCAGGGCAGGGCACCCCAGTCACTGGGTTGTGGCGTTATATGTGGGGGTGGGATCTGAGAGGGAACAATGGCACTTGCTCCGCTCTCCATTGGACTTTAGTCCCTTCCACCACTTCCCCGGAGCAAACTGGGCCCTTCTGGTGCCAATTCCCGTGTGGGTGGGTTTGTGCACTCCGTGGGACTTTCCAAGGACCTCTCCTGTGAGGCTGGGTGTCTCTCTGTGCACCTCAACCCCCACAGGTGTTTTCAATCAGTGCTCCGAGGCTGTATTTCCCAGCGCTGGGATCCTGGGTTGCTCGCAGTACCTTGCTTCACAATTCCCACCTCTCTGGGTCTCCAGGTTGCCACCCCTCGGCTGGGCTCTGCCAGCTGCCGCTTGTGCCCTCAGGGTCCACCTGCTGTGGTCTTGCATGCCCCATATGCCTTACATGCCTGGTCCTAACGCTCTCTGCTCTCTGTGCCGAAACCCATGCCCGGCTGCACGACTCCACCCCTCCTACCAGTCTGGATGAACGGGTCTATTTTAACTTCTTGGTTGTCCAACTTTCATACAGTTCAATTTTCTGTCAGTTCTGGTTGTTATTCTGTTTCCAAATTGTTGTTGTCCCTATCTTGGTTGTGAGAGGAGGCACCATGTGTCTACCTATGCCTCCATCTTGGCCGGAAGTCCGAGCTGGTGGTTTTGAGCCTGTGTCTACAGCAGATTCTCTCACTGCTAGTGACAGCCATCTTATTAACACCTTTATTCTAGCAAACCCCATCCTTTTGCCTTTTATACTATTGTTGGTTAAAGACCAGTAGTATCTTATATTTGTTGCAGCAAATAACTGGAATTACAAGTGACTGCCCTGCTCAAATGCCTGCAAAGATCTCCCAGAGCCTACTGTATAGTGTGAACTCTTCATAATGAAAACCCTGTTAGATGAAGCCTCTGCCGTTGTCCCAACTTAGTATTCGTCTGTCTCCCCATTAGATGTGCCCTGTTTGCCTTTGTGTAGACATAGTCTGTTCTTTCTTCTCCCCACCCAGGGTCAGCTCTGACCGTCGGGATCCCATGGTGGTCTGCACCGAGTGCTGCCCGGAGGCACGATTGGGGCCCCAGCTTCTCAAGGACATGGCTGCTTTAAACTGCAAAGGGCAGCTTGTTGGGCAGGCCTGGAAAGCCCAGAATAGCCCGTTAAAGGGGTGGCTCTTGACTCTAAAGATGCAAGGTCGTATCTGTGTGTTATCCCACCCCTTGTTCATCTTCTTTGTTTCTCAAGGTTTTTTATTTTTAAGATTTCATTTATTTATTTTTAGACAGAGGGAGAGGGAGAAAAACATCAATATGTGGTTGCCTCTCATGCATCCCCCACCTGAGACCTGGCCTGCAACCCCGGCATGTGCCCCTATTGGGAAGTGAACCGGTGACCCTTTGGTTTGTGGGCCAGTGCCCAGTTCACTGAGCCACACCAGCCAGGATGTTGCTTTTTTTTTTCTTTCCTAAGATTTTTTAAATTGATTTTTAGAGAGAGGGGAAGAGAGGGAAAGAAAGGGAAAGAAACATCAGTGTGTGGTTGCCTCTCACCTGCTCTGTACAGGGGACCTGGCCTGCAACCCAGGCATGTGCCCTGACTGGGAATTGAACCAGTGACCCTTTGGTTCACAGGTCTGTGCTCAGGCCACTGAGCCACACCAGCCAGAGCTCTCAAGTTTTGGTCATGGACTTTGCTCTCAGTTTTCCACTCATACTTTTTTCTATCCATCTTCCTGTTCTAGGAGGGAGTTTCTGACTTAATTTCTGCTAAAGTTATTGCTCCGGCCAAACTATATTCGCACTTTTCCTTGGCACTGATCTTCTAAATTTCAATGCCTGTCCTCCTAGTGCAAAGGTCACCAATTTTTTTTTTTTGTTAAGGGTCAGTTAGCAAATATCTTAGGCTTTGTGGCCCATCTGGCTTCTGTCACAATTACTTAACCCTGCCATTGTAGTGGGAAAGTGGCTATAGACAATATGTAAACAAATGAATGTTTCAATAAAACTTTATTTGCAAAAGTAGGCTTTGGGCTGGATGTAGCTCACAGGCCATAGTTTGCTGACCCTACCTGGGTCACACACCTGGTAATATCCACTCCTGACGCCTGTTCATGTAACCGATGGCTAGCCTGACTGTGATATTCATCGTTGTAGCCCAGGAAGGAGATCATGTTTGGGATGTGCCCAGCTGGGAACCTTGCAGCTTCAGATCTGAGGGTTCCAGAGAACATTACTTGTCCCATTTGCTCTACCCACAAAGGAGCACTGGTTCAAGACTAGGCAAAAGCACTTGTGTTCTGAAGGCTAGTACAACAGAGCAGCATTTCCAGATTTCAGCCACACGGGTACTGCTCCATGTTTTCTGCATGTGCTTTCTCTAGTGCCTGCACTAATATCTCTACTTAATATTCTCTTTTCAAAAATGATCCCCCTTGAAAAACTTTAACCTAATACATTAAAAATAAAATTTGTATCATTATATAAGTGGAAAACCAGTACCATTTGCAATAAGTAAAAAGTAACCATAAAAATAAAATACACTGGAAACAAAGTTATTAAATTCTAGCTACTTTTGCTACTTGGAAGGTTCTAAGCCCATCACCTTTCTTTAAGAGAGGGAGGAAAGCTGCAGCCAGTGTGGTTCAGTCGGTTGGAGCGTTGTCCCCTAAACAGAAAGGTCGCGGGTTTGATTCCCAGTTCAGGGCTCTTTTCCCATTTGGGGCGTGACCAATCAGTGTTTCTCTCCTCTCTTTCCCTCCCTTCCTCTCTAAAAAATTAAAGTAAATTAAAAGAGGGAGGAAGATTAGTATTACAGAGGTATTAAAGACTGTCCAGTCCCAAACTGAGAACTTTTTCTTGGTATAAAAAGAAATACTAGAAAATAAGTGAAATGTGGTGCATTTTTAAAAAATGCTGTGTTTGCTCGCCTCCTGCAGCCATTACATGAAACTCTGTGTCTCGTGTGCCCCCTAAATGCACTGTCAGGGTGAAAGGACTAGTGATTTGGGTGTGAGACAGACTTGTGTTCTAATTCCTGGCTTTACCTCAAGTTCCTCAACTGCAAAGTGGAAACAGCACTTAGCCCCCTTTCATTGACACAACAAGTAGGAGTCAGGTGTTGATTGCCCGGGCCAGGAGGAAACCAGCGTGGGGCTCTTTTAGATGCTGCAATTGGTGTTGGTAAAGCATCTGACACAATAACTGTCCCTTGCATGGGCACTATTGTCCTTGGAATCCCTGCGAATTCACAAGTTTTTACAACAGTATTCGTGAAACTTCTGTAGTTGGCCTATGAATTTCTATAATGGCATCACAGCTAAAAGACGTGGTCACGTTACTTAAATTCTCTTCTGGCCACTGACCAGCGTGAGAATTAAATGAGACGATGTGTGTAGAATGCTTTGTAATAGTAAAGTCTGCGCCAGCTTTCATCGTTGGCAGTACGCGGGGCGATAGGCTGTGGTGTCCTGTCTCCCTGGCCTCCTGGCCTGAGTTGCTGGAAGGCGGAGACGGGGGGGGGGGGGGGGGGGGGGGGGGGGGGGGGGGGGGGGGGGGGGGGGGGGGGGGGGTTCTGCCCACATCACCCTTTTGCATTTGCAGCTTGTACAAAACTGTCAGTGAAGGGAATGGAAAATGTCATTCCTGTTCATTCTCACTTCCTTCTCTCTGCTGCCCAAGACCAGGGTTTTTTACCTTGTAAATTCTAACAATCTTGGTGGTCCCTGCTTCACATCCGAAAACCTCTAGGCTGTCCCCCTTGGCACAGGCCTGGGGCGTAAATGGGTCTCGTTGCCCTCTGTGGACTTCAGGTGCCGCTTGGGTTCCTCTGTGTCCCCTCCTGCAATCGCATTCTGCACTGTCTGCCCTTGAGCCGGTCAGTTCTCTGCCATTGTGAAGCTTCAGAGCTCACTCTCCACCTCCTGTGATCCTGCCGATTCACAGTCTCTCCCTTAGAACTTTTGTTTGTAGATGTTTTCACAAATTCTTAGCCATGGGGTTCTTTTCTTCCAGCCTTTTCCAAACTATTTTTCTTGGCTCACAGATTAAAGTCTGTCTGTCTGTCTATCTGTCTGTCTGTGTCATTGAATGAAGATTTCTAAAACTTCTCTGCATTTTATTCTCAGAATAAACCACTCATAGTACAAAAAACCTTCAGAGGTTTTCTTTTTGTTGTTGCTTTTGTTTTCTGTTTTTTTCTGGACAAGTTAGTTCTGGTACATATTTCTATGGGAGGAATAGGCATCAGTTCTGTCCTTGACGGAAGACAGCCGGCAGGACTGGAGAATTCTCCACACTGAGGAGGGCTGTAGAAAGAGGCCTTCTGGCCCCAGAGAAATGGCGTAACTTGCCACCGTCACATACCCCAGTAGTGGCCCCACGCCAGCAGTCCTGGTACCTGGCTTGACTTTCTGTCCATGACCTCCCAATAGGCTGGGGTGTGAGTGTTATCAAACCTTTGGGGAAACAGCTTTCTCTCAGAGCTGTCTCCATCAGAGGGCTGCAAGGACCCTGGTCAGAGAGAGAGTGGTCAGTCCCTTCACGTTCAGATGATCTGGCCTGACCAGAGTGGGTTGAATTGAGGGCCTGATTACACGGGCTTAGAGAGCAGCCCCGCCTGCAGTCTGTTTACTTGTGTATAATCATCCCTGGAGCGTGCAGAGTGCTAGATGGTGGGATGAGCGAATCACAGGGCTGCAGAGTCTGGCTCAGCAGCAGAGATGGAAGCAGAGGGTTGTGATAAATGCAACAAACAAGACACTGGCTCGGGGCTGTGAGGGCACTGACCCTGCCAAGCTGGGCAGACTCCCCTCAGTTAATGTGAAATTTGGATTCTGGCAACTGATGTTAACCAGACACGACCTGGAAATGAAGAATGCCCCCCAGCTCCCTTCTGATGATCACTGATGTGGTGTCCCCCCACCATGTCCCAGCATGAGGAAATGCCCTCTCCTAACCAGAGCAGGGAGCTTGGGACAGCCAAGGGTGGTATTCTGCTTGGTACTGTACCCCTTAAACCTCCCTGAAGGAAAGTGGGGAAGAGTCCTTTATGACAAGAGGTTGGTGGCATGGGCATGGTGGCCAGCCCAGCAGTCCTGGCACCTAAAGAGGCGAACAAGGCAGCCACTTCCCCAGGGAGCCGTGTTCTTTGCTGTTAGCAGAAGCATCAGGAGGCCTCTGAGTTTTGTTTTGTTTCTGTTGGTTATAGGAAGAGGAGGAAGAGGGGCACGTTCTGTGTCAGCACCGAGCATATTCGTGAGATTGCAGTACAGACTAAAGGCAAATAAGTTAAATCAGTGTTGATTGGATAGATGTGGCAGAAAATATCAATAAGAGAATCCCAAAAATATGTTAGGCAGAGGAATCATCATTGCAGTAAGTAAACAGGGCATTACTTTGGAGGCATTTTTCAGGTAGACTTAAAAGATAAAAGTTCTAGTATATTTGTTTTAAAATAACCCTGTTATTCAGTCATGTCTTCCACTAACCTAAAACTCTCTTACTATTTTTAATCTATCTGTTGCACTCAAGGTGTAGTAAATGCCTTCTGGGAACAGAAAAATATTATAGCAGTAGTTGGTGAGACACTTTAAGACAAAGAGGCACTTACTGCGTGTTGGCAAAGTGGCCCTGGCAGCCCCGTGCGGAAGGCGGGTGAGGGATTGCAGGTAGACTGCCCCAGTGGTGGGGCACACACGGCCACCAGGCAGAATTACACTTGCACCCACACGTTCAGAGCCACAAGGCTGTCTTCTCTGAGGAGGGACGACCATAGGAGAAAAGTTTGAGCTTCTGAAGGGAAGGTGAATGCTGGGCTTTGTGTACGTGTCTCCCAGTGTTTCGCTGGTGCTCACTGACCCTGGTGGGGCTCACTGATTCCGTTTGGGCCTGGTGAAAGGATTCTCGCCTTCCTAGTCTCGCTCCTGCGGCCTGTCCAGTCTGCTCCCTTGACCTTCCCTGGAAGCACCTCCCCTCCTCCCACACCAGGTGCCCTGGCGCCGTGTCTTTGTGCACCTCATCCTCTTGACTTAGAAGAGGCCAGTCTAGACCCCTCTGCGCTCTCAACCCTTACCTTTGTTCACCCGGACCATTGTGTCTCCTCCTGCTCAGGACTCAGTTGAGGCATTGCCTTCCTTGGGGGCCCTCTGGGTTTTTCTTCTGTCTCTCTGGCCACCCGCTACCCTCCAGTGTGGCATGGGCCTGTGTCATAGCAGCATGGCACGCAGGGCGCGCCGACTGCTTGCTTGGCGGTATTCAGACGTTAGCTCCTCATGGTAGGAACGCACTTTTCACCTGTCTCTCTGGTGTCCAGCATCGTGAGCGCTCAGCAGGGGTTGTCAAATGAAATGAAGGAAGTTACTCAAACCTGCAGTCACCTGTGAGAATACTGAATAAAAGCAGGGAAGGATTCTGTGGAGTTTTCCAGGGTGGTTGATGTGGAGTTGGTTCTTTAACATATGAAAAATGATCAACCTCGTTCATAATTAAAATGCAAACTATTTTTTACCTATAAATAGTCAGAGATCAAAATTTGACAACTGGGTTTCCAGACGTGTGGGGAACACTGTATTTGTATGTTGACATTACTGATGTATAGGCCTCTGACCCAGTCGTTCCACTTCTGTGAGATTATCTTCCAAAATACACTTGCCCGTGTGCAAAATTAGATCGATAGACAGACAGACGTGCACTCCAACGTTTTTGGTTTTCTGGAAATAGCTACAGATTAGAAACATCATATGCCCCTTGGTAGGGCACCAGTTGAATTAATTATGGTACATTCATAAAATTGAATATTACACCACTGTCAAAAAGAATGATACAGCTCTTTGCATGTGGATATGAAACAGTCTCTAAGTGAAAAAAGCATATACAGACCATTAATGATTATATTTTGCTTTTGTTTAGAACACTCTGGAATGATTAAAAAAACTGGTATCAAGAATTGGAGGGCCGCCCTCACTGGTGTGGTTCTGGGGGTTGGGCAGCAACCTTGGAGCAGAAGGCTGCCATTGGATTCCCAGTCAGGGCACATGCCTGGCTTTTGGGCCAGGTCCCCATTAGGGGGCATGTGAGAGGCAGCCAATCAATGCTTCTCTCACATCAATGTTTTTCTCCCTTTCTCCCTCCCTCCTCCTCTGCCTAGAAATAAATAAATAAATAAATAAATAAATAAATAAAATCTTAAAAAGAAAAGAATCGAAGGGTTGAAGTATAGGTGTAGAAGGGTGAATTTTCCTACCATATTTTATTTTGGTACCTTTTGAACTTTGTGCAAAGAATACATAGTACTTATTTCTAAAATATTTGTTTTAAGAAGCCAGTTGAATGGTAGACATAAGTGTACAAATTTGCAGAGATTTTCAAAATCACTAAGAAGAGCGCCGTGTAATATAAACGCTCTTCATCCTGATATCTACCACACACCCCCACCCCCTCTGTCATTGAAGTCTCTCTCACTCACTGTTACCTAGACCGTTGAAAGAGCCCTGCACAGTTCTCCAGTGGTGCTTCCATTAAATAAAGCTGAATACTGCTGCTTTCCCCATGAATGTGCAATGCTCTAACTTTTATCTGCTGCTATAAAGCATGTTTACTTTAAAAATATAAATGCCGTCTTTACTTTACAGAGCTATTTAAATCAGGGTTGCAATAATAAGTAGAGTATCACTACAATACTATTTAACCAATATACGAGTTAAGGTCCAGAGCTCTGTTTCTGTGTAGTGGAAACATAAGCTTTGATCCTCTAGTTTATGACATGAATGGAATTCCTTGGAGATAATTATAGTCTCCTCATTCGGTTACATGCCAAGACCTACATATACCTATAGGAAATGGACAGGCTGCTACTTGGCTGTGTCATACCCTCCATTCATAGTAAACTTCATGAAATAACATTATGCCTCAAAACCCGTATATCTTGAGTAACTTTGGTGGTAATGAAAGTGTAAACAAAGCTTTCTGCAGTAAGATAGAAAAAGAAAGAAATGGGATAAAGTGTGGCTGTAGAGGTGGGTTTTATCACAGGTAAAGTCATAGACTCCCTGTTTTTGGATTGTAAGCCATCCAGTTATAAAATACTATGAACTTTGCCATCTAACTTAAAAATTGTGACCCCAGCCAGCCCTTGCAGCTGACTGGCCTGGGTAAATCCATCCCATTGATCTGCGAACTGCAACCAAGGCTCAACTACAAGAGGAGGGTGTACTCAGCCCACACAAAGGGTATACCTTGAGTACCCAGCTTGGGTGATAGGGGTTACTGTGCCACTGAACACTACAGTACACGTACTGCATAAGGCCACACTGTCAAGATACATAGTCAGAGCAGCTCTAGCTAATATATAGAAACAAACACAGGGAGGCTGTCAAAATGAGGAGACAAAGGAACATGGCCTAAATGAAAGAACAGATCAAAACTCCAGAAAAAGAGCTCAACAAAATGGAGATAAGCAATCTATCAGATGCAGAGTTCAAAACCCTGCTTATAAAGATGCTCAAGGAGCTTAGTGAGGACCTCAGCAGCATAAAAGGACCCAGTCAGAAACCAAGGATACACTAATTGAAATAAATAACAATTTACAGGGAAACAACAGCGGAGTGGATGAAGCTGAAAATCAAATCAATGATTTGGAACATAAGGAAGCAAAAAACAACCACATGGAAGAACAAGAAGGAAAAAGAATCCAAGAAAACGAGGATAGTATAAACAGCCTCTGGGATGACTTTAAGAGATCCAATATTCGCCTCACAGGGGTGCCAGAAGGAGAAGAGAAAGAACAAGAAATTGGAAATCTATCTGGAAAAAATAGTGAAAGAAAACTTCCTTAATTTGGTGAAGGAAATAGACATGCAAATCTAGGAAGCACGGAGAGTCCCAATTATGATGGATACAAAGAGGCCCACTCCAAGACACATAATAATTAAAAGGCCAAAGGTTAAAGATAAAGAGAGACTTTTTTTTTTTAAAGATTTTTTTTTTAATTTATTTATTTTTAGAGAGGGAAGGGAGAGGGAGAGAGAGAAACATCAATGTGTGGTTGCTGGGGGACATGGCCTGCAACCTATGCATGTGCCCTGACTGGGAATCGAACCTGCGATGCCTGGTTCGCAGCCCGAGCTCAATCCACTGAGCTACGCCAGCCAGGGCAAGAGAGACTCTTAAAAGAGAAAAGTTAACAGAAGTTGCCAGATGGGGGGTGGAGGGGAGGATGAGTGAAGAGGTGAGGGAATTAAGAAGTACGAATAGGTAGTTACAAAATAGCCATGTGGATGTAAAGTACAGTATAGAGAATGGAGTAGCCAAAGAACTTATACACAGGACCCATGGACATGAACAATGGTGTGGAGATTGCCTGAGGGAACAGGGGGTGCTGGGTGGAGGCAGGCAAAGGGGGAAAATCAGGACAACTGTAGTAGCATAATCAATAAAATACAATAAAAAAATAAAAAATAATAAATAAAGGCTTTGTAGATATATATATTATATTTTATATATATATATATATATATATATATATATATATATAATTGTGACCCAAAGAAAATGCAAAACTTGTTGACATAACTTTTTAAAAATTCAGTCTCTATTCTTAGCTCCCTTCTTGTTTCTCCTTACCTTCTCTCTGTGATAGTTCTGTTTTACTGCCAGAATGAAGTGAATCCTAGAGTTGGAAAGAGTCTTGCCTAACTTAACTGCCTGCTAACTTCTCTCAACTGGCTAATGCCTGAGGTGCTGACCAGAGAGGTTAAGTGACTTGCCCAGCACCTGTTTTTGACAGCTTGCCCAAGGTACTGCTGGGATTCAAACCCTGATTTCCAGTTCTCAGCTCATTGTTCCTCCTCCTCCTCTTCTCCGTTGTATAATTAGGGGTGGGGAAGAATTATCAAGTTAGAAAATCCAGGGGATATATTTAAATTTATATATTTTTAAAATTATTGTTCTCTAAGAAAGCAAGGCCTTTTACTTTGCTTATAGACATTAGTAAATAAAGGTGTTTGCATTTACACAGGTGTCTTGCTGAATATTAAAAATTGTGTATTTTCCTCCAAAGAACAAAAGTACTCTAAATTAAGCACAATAATCAGGGTGCTCTTAAATGAAGCATAATCCATTGGCTTGCTAGTTGTACTTCTCAGCTTCTGAAATTATCCTGAACTAGGCCTTTAGCCAGAGTCCACAGAGGATTTAGTATGGTAGCTTCTCTCTTGGTTCAGTATGGGCTCCATGCAGTGCCTTCTAATTGATCACCTTCTGGTGACTCCTGAGGTAAAGCTGGGTTCATTCACAAAGGAAAACCAGGTGCCAGCTCTCCTGGCACATGAGTACCAAAGCTGGGAATGAGAGAAGCAAGGGGAGTTTGAGAGTGGTGTGCTTCTATCAAAATAACCCTAATACCCTCATTTGTAGAGTGCGCTGCAGTTTAAGGCAGTACTTTCTCATAATTCCCTGGGGTTTGGTGAGAGACCAATGAGAGAAGGGGGCAAAAGTTCACCAAAATAGCAAGGAGCCTGGGACTCTGCAAACAGCTGAGGGGAGGGCACCTGCTAAATCTCTTCCCTCCCTCAGTTAATGCTGCTGAGGACCTGGCTCCCTACAAGAAAAGGAACAGGGTCCCTGAAGTAGCAGGCAACCCTGGGTGCCCCCAGGGAAGGGAGAAGAGATAAGAAATGGACTCAGCCTCCTCTGGTCGCCTGCTGAGCCAGGTAGGTTCACATTTATTCGAGTCAGGTGTTGACTCCTCTATGCAACTTCCCATTGGTGGGTTCTGCTGGGGCCACCCGGCTATTGGTGCTGGCTTGAGAGGAAGTGATGATAAGTGAGAAACCAACTGAGACAGATGCTCGGTTTACCGTCTTTGTGAGACAGGGATCTCAGAAGAGAGTGTGAATCAGCGGCTGGAAAGAGTCCCGTGTTTCAGCGCCAGAGATGTTAACCCTGTCACGGGCGCTCATTGTTCCGTCGGACTTCCTGGGCAACTGCTGTGCACTCGTCAGCAGGTTAGAATGCAGGGCAGAGGTAGGACGTGCATCGTCCAGGAAGGGTACGGTTTAGGGATCTAGCATTTCTGTCAGCACCCCTGGAAAAATTTCTCTGTGGAAGTCTAGTCTCCCAAAATTGGTTATGAATCCAATCTGTGTATTTGGAGTTATCTCCCTGCTAATTTGCCTCATTTCAGAATTGATGTAAAGGGATTGTAAGATGAATCTTCATTTAGATGATGAATTCTTTTTCAAAGAAGAATAATTTATATGCCATTTCCCCCCAATTCATTCATCTGTTTTTAAAGTTGGCTGTTTTCAAGGTTTTGCAAAGTGAATTTCATTGTATTCAAATCATGTAACATTAGTTCTGAGAGCTAATGGTTTTCCTTTTTTTTTCCATCAACAGTTTATGAGATATTAAAGATGTTCATTGATTTTTTTCTTTGTATCCTGTGAAGTACTTTCATTTTTTACTAGTGTTGTGTGAGAAGTTATTTTTCTGACTCCTCTTCCAATTTTGAAAATAGCTCTTCGTATGGTCTTTTTGTTTTCTCCAGAGCACCCCATGAGATAGCAGAGGAACCCTCAGGGGTGAAGTGCCGAGGGGCAGGCCTGGGTGACAAGGAAAGCTTTTACCCCCACTTGTGGGAATACAGGTGTCTCTCCGCTGTCATACACAGAAATACTTGCCCGAGGTTTAACTTCTCCTGGTGCTTAGAAACAAGGGCTTGAGTGTTGCTATTTACTACCTGCAATTACATTTTAAGGATTCTGTGCAGAAATAGGTATTAAAAGATATTTGGTTCACTTCTAACTAAAAATACAAGCTAGGAAATAGCAGAGAAAACCTTTTTCCTTGAAGATTTCATTGGATCAAGGGACCAGCTCTAAAGTTGGTTTTTTTGTTTTATTGAAATTAACTAGAGACTTCTAAGGGTTGCTGAGGTGTTTGTTTGTTTACTAGATGGTAAGTAATGTAAGGACATTTTTGTTTTGTTACTACTATACCCCGGAACCTAAAACTATTTGCTTTGCATATAGTAGGCGTTTAGTGAACATTTGTTAAATGAATTTGGAAAAGTTCTTAGTTTAGTCTTAGAAATCATTCTGGTCTCCAAAAATCAGATAAAATGCCCAGTATTTAACCTCCAGACAGAACATTTGGGTTATGGGGTGGTTTGGATTGTTCGCGCCAGCCTCAGCGTGGGTGAGATAATGGTGAATGCTCTCTGATCTCCCACGACATGGGGAAGGAGTTCCTTTATGAGGCGTGTGATTTGGCTGGCTCTCTCCTGCCTGTCTCTGCCTACTTGAAATCTAGGGGCTATATTAGAGATGAATTTAATTCTCCTTGATTGTCATCCTGACTGTAATGAATAAGATCAAAGTCTTCCATAACTGCTGGAAATAGTTTCTTCTTTTCAGAAGTAAAATGCAGTCTGTTCATCACTCATCCCCAAACAGTGAGGACTCACAGCTTCTGGCTTGAATGTTTGTTAACTGTGAAAGATTTCTTCAGTTAGTCGAGGCATGCCACTGTACCTCTTGTCTTCAGGAAGAAAACACCACCTCCACATGAGTCATTCTGTCAAATCACAGGAAGTGTGTGCAGTGGCTTCTGTGTCAGGAAATGTCTTCCCCTATATTTTCCAGTCAGCGGCCCATTGTATTGAGCCGATGAGCATAACTGGAGTGAAAGAAATTGGCCTGGTTGGAGACCAGTCAGTGTCTTCAATAGGCACTTGTTCGTACAGTTGGGAGAATATGGGGTGGAGTGCACCAGGAAAAAGGAGCCAGCTGTCAGTAACACATGCTCCTGGAGAATTTGCTGATTGTTGGGTACCTGCTGTGTTCTAGATGCTACTTGGGCTGAGGAGGGGGAAAAAATGAAAAAGACTCAGGTAGGCAGAAAAGGGAGGGAGGGAGGGAACAGATTTGAGTGCAGTTTGGAGAACTAAAGAGAAAACAACTACTTGAACAGGAAGAGATACTGAAAGGATGGCACAGTTGTTGCTGGCTAGGCACGTGGCTCCCTTTGCCTTTACAAAGATGATTTTGTATGTAGCATGAGCCACACAAGGCAAGCATTTATATGCTCAGATTAAAACTTGTATTGCATCATGTTTATATGTTTATCTGGGCTGAAATTTTGATGTGAAAATGTTCTTATCCTGGTTAGTCTTAATTATCGATAATGAGTTGAGGGCCTTCTAAGAGTAATTAATCACTTCTCTACAAAACACAATTTGGTTTTGGTAACTGGAATCTTCATCACAGCAGAGTATAAGCATTAAAGAAAATGCTTTCAGTTCTTCCTTGGTTTAGATCTAGAAAAGCTTGAAGCTGGCATGCAGATTTCTTGGCTCACAAAGACTGGGGCCTACCTTGTAAAATCTCACCTTTCTGAATCTAAATGCATGTTCATACTGAGGCACACAAGAATGTCCTAGCTTTCTGAGGACTTTGTCTTCCTGTGATTCACTCCCCTCTTCTCCATTCAGCAGTCCATATTTTAGGGAGGGTTCTCACACTGTGTCTTGTCCTGTGAGGTTCAGCACAGCCCTGATTGGGGACAGTAAATAATAGCACAGGCTTTCTCGGCTTGCAGGTCCACTCAGCCTCCAGCCACAGGCATGAGAGCCTTACTGTCAGCTAGGGGTCACCAGACCCTGTGGAGGAGTTTACTAGTTAATGCCTTTATTACCCTCTCTCAGGGGCATTTATATTTCAGTAAATTCTTTCGAGGAACAAAGAGTGAGCCACCATGGTGAAGTTTCCAAATTAACTCTTCCTGGAGATGTTTTGGTCTGAGAGTCTCCAGTGATATTGATACAGAGGGGAAAGCTAGAAGTTCATCCCTAGGACCCATTTTCCTAGGATTTGCTTGAGGGGGCACATCTTGATATATGAGACATAAATTTTGTTATTGGGGAATTGACAGTTCCAGAGTAATCTTAAGAGTGAGGATTTAAATTTTTACACCACAAGTCAAAAATAATCATTTCCTAGCTGTGAGACTTAAACGAGGAACATATCAACTCTTCAGTTACCTATTTGAAAAACAGGGATAACAGTGTCTGCTTCTAGTGGTATAGTAAGGCTTAATGAGATGGTTAGCATGCATTACCATAAGTATTGTAGTAGTGGTGGTGGTTTGGGAAAGTTCTTGCTGAAAACACTGTGACAAGTGTTTGGGGTGTACCTCTGGAACCTTATTAGACTTCGTCAAATAAAATACTTTGGGGGATTGGGGAGAGAGAGTGTCCAGTGCAGCCCATGGAGAAGTTCTGGTACAGCTAGAGCTAAGACTGTGTTTCTTTCTCTATATTGTCACAGAATGAGTTAAGAGAGGAACGGTGCATGGGAACGACGGTATGATATATAGGGATTGTCAACAAAACCGGATATGAATTTACAAAGAAAAAATTTTATATGTTGACTTCCTTTTTAAACAGCTAAAATACTGAATTTCTGAGAACAATCTGGTTACTCACTTCACTAGGCCAGTGTTTCGTGTTCAATCTACAATCAAGCATCCTGATTCCTTTTAACAGGAAATGATTTTAACCTTTGTCTTATACCTACTTCCAAAAGATGCATAGAATACTGAAGTTGGAGTGGAACTTGATGTCTGTTTTTTGTACCCCAACCCAGGAGAGAAGTTCCTTACCAGCTTGCCCAGGACTAGGAGTCTGACCTGACCTCTCACGAACATCTCATCACCATCTAGTCTCATTTGCTTTTCCCTTTTCCCCTTCAACCTCTTTCAATAAGAGTTAAGAATCACTGATGTTTTCTTCAGAAAAATCTGGAATTGTGTTAGCAACCTCTTAAAAATCAAGGCATTTTTTCAAGAGCTAGTAGACTCTTTGAGAGGGAATAGGGAGTAAACAGGTACAACATCTTAGACCCTTGCTTGTCATTTCTGTGACTTCTGTGCCATTCAAGCAGTGGACTTGCAAGAGATCCTGTCCCTGAATGCTCATAATGCAGGAGCATGTTGGAGCTGCTTGAGGGTTTATGGTTCTGTGGACATGCATTTATAGAGCAAGGGAAGTTCCTGAGTTCATAACCTCAGTTCTCCTGGCTCAAAACCTTTATAACAAGCCTCCACAGTAGTATCCGATTTAATCCTTTTATGATTTGGCCCACAACACTGCTCATATTCACAGGACTCTGATTACATGTTTTTTTCCTCAAAAAAAATACGAAAACTCCTTCTGTTTACTTTTCAACAGTTTTTGTGTTGGAAGCATTTAGTTTTCTAATAACTATTATACTAAATTTATTTTAGACTCCATAGAGGCAGAGGCAATTGTTCTTAATAATTTTGTGAACAATTTGTTTTACTGACTCATAATCATTCCCTATCCTCTGCCTCGTGTGTGTGTGTGTGTGTGTGTGTGTGGCCGGGGGGAGGCAGAAGAAAGACAAATGAACACAAGAACTTTGAGAGACAGTTGAGCAGAGGATTGGATTTGGCTATCACCAGTCATTCATTTGCTTCCCTGAGGAGCCCTAGGTCCTAGTTCAGTTTAGCACAGGATGTCTCTTGTACAGAATGTTCAGAAGTTTTAAGGGGAACTTTCAGAACTAATGAGGAATGGGTAACAGATAATGTGCCTCAAACACATACTAATGAGGACATGGGTTGTAGTGGAATCTGACTGTAGCGCTAGAGGGAGGGGTACGCCCCAGAACTCTGGTGGTTTTGATCTCAACTTTCCCACAGTCCTTGGAGTCAGCACACTTGCCTCTCTTATAGATAATGCATAATCCGTCCATGATGCTGCAGTTTCCCTCCATGTGTCACCTGATGGAGCTCTGAATTGCTATGGAAACAAGTGGGACCTAGTTGAGGAGAATCTCTCATTGGATCCCAACACTCTCTCATAGGAATCTCTTTGCTGTCTCTGTTGCTTCTCTTGCAGTTTATCCGGGAATCCTCTGAGCCTTAGCTGACCTAATTTTTAAATGCAACTTGAGATTCTGTGAGCTGGGTTCCCGTGATTTATGTGGCCCCCAGCCACATAGGCCCCCACTCAGGCCCCCGGCATGGCCAAAGCTTGAGTTAGAGTTCTCAAGGTGGCTGATCAGACCTGTGACTGATTGAACATATGCCTGCAAACTGTGGCATTATCTTCCCCATATGCATACTGGCATTTTACCCTTTTTAAAATATAGGTAAAATGGTTCTGCAGAATTACAGATTTTTCAACAATTGATTATGATTTTATTTCCCCAGTTGATTGCCCGGTTATTTTAAGCAACAAATTCCCTTTTTAAAATATAGGTAAAATGGTTCTGCAGAATTACAGATTTCTCAACAATTGATTATGATTTTATTTCCCCAGTTGATTGCCCAGTTATTTTAAGCAACAAATTCTACTACAGAAAATAGTATCTGCCAGGCCCTTGAAATTCATGACATTGGGCATCTAGTTTATCTGAAATACATTCAAATGGAACCTGGTTCCTCTGGGTATCTATAGTACAAAGATCATATATTCATTAAAAAGTACCTGATGTAGTTCTATGTTGAAGAGCCTTGGAAACCATCAATTTAAATTAGTTAAAGTTAGGTGAGCTAAGGTTAAGTATAGTTTGTCTTATAGTTCTTTAAAATTGGATAATCTGCATGTGGATACCCCAATCAACGGTAAACCAGAATACAGAATCAGTGACGCGCCAGCTCCTCGGACAAGCACAATGGCTGTGGGGCTATACATTCCACCCTCGAACAACACGAGGGTTGGGTGGCAACACTCACATAGTCAAAGAACTGCATATGACTTCTGTTTGCCAAAAACTTAACTGCAGTTATCCCTTGGTATCTGTAGAGGATTGGTCCTAGGAATCCCTGCAGATACCAAAATCTGTGGATGCTCAAGTCCTTATATAAAACGGCATAGAACAATACATACAGTTGGCCCTCTGCATCCATGGATTCCCAACCATGGATCAAAAATATGTTTTTTGATCTGTGGTTGATTGAATTCACAGATGCAAATTCTGGGGATACAGAGGTCTGACTATATTTATTGGGGGAGAAAAAGAGTCCGTGTGTAAGGGGACCTGTGTAGTTCAGACTCATGCTGTTCAAGGGTTAACTGTATTATCCTTTTTCTGGTAGTGTGGAGCCTAAGATTCTTGTCCTTTTCCACCCAAAACATTTAGTTTAGCCTACTTGAACACGAGGACAGGAAATGCTGAGTTCCTGAATCCCAAAGCCATGGGGAAGGAGTCTGTATATCCACACTAAAGGACACTCTCTGCTTGACTATAGGCCTTATTCTGCTTTCATTTAAAATGGAAAAAAAAAAAAAAATCAGTCCTGGCTGATGTGGCTCAGTGGGTTGAGCACCGGCCTGCAAACCAAAGGGTTGCCAGTTCGATTCCCAGTCAGGGCACATGCCTGGGTTGCAGGCCAGGTCCCCAGTAGGGGGCGCACGAGAGGCAACCACACATTGATGTTTCTCTCTCTTTTTCCCTTCCCCCTCTCTAAAAATAAATAAATAAATGTTTTTTAAATGAAGAAAATCAAAATCATGCTCTCTACTGCCCTCTTTATTCTTGTCTTTAAGGTATAACAGTATCGAAGGCTCAGGCCTGACACGCATGTAAACTACAGGCACAATAAACATTTGTTGGTGAAGGAGTAGGCACACAAGGTTTGAGCAGTTTGATGGGGCAAAATTGTTTTAACGACAGAGATGGAGAGGGAACAGTAACCGGGCCAGGAGACGGAATTTGGGCGTGGTGATAGGGAGCTATTCTCCAAAGACAGGAGTAACCGGTTGTATTTGCCTTTAGAAAGTCACTGGCAGCCAAGTGTGGGATGGCTGGGAGAGAGCAGGGAAACACAAAACAGAAGACAGCCCAGCCAGGAGAGATTGCTCAAGAGTTCCGTAGCTCTGAGGATGAGAAATGTCATTTATGTCTATTTAGAGAAGCTTGATTTCTCTTTGAAAATAAAGGAACGGTGATACTTTTCTATTTTTTTTTGAAGGAACAAATAATTATTTTCTTATACCAAATTACTTTCCTAAGTTATTTTGTAAAAGCTTGGCCTTTTTTTTTAAGCAGGGCATATTTTATAAATTTCAAAAGGAGAAAGATCTACATTTGTTGTTAGAGACTGAGCCAAATTCTGTTTTATTTATTTATTTTTATTTTTTCTAAAGGAAATAGGGAAAAGAGCTCCATTTCCTCTCCTCTTGACTACCTGGCAAAGGAGAGACAGACAGTTTGCCTTCCTGGGTGGCGTTCCCGTGAACAGACAGTAGCGGGCAGTGGCAGGGCTTTTCTCAGCCCTCTGGGTTCCGTGTTCTCTGTTCTACTGTGTATGCTCGCCCCTGTGCTGCACAGGACGCTGTCAACAAGGAGCCTGCCCTGGAGGAAACCAGGGGGGTGGGCGGTGTCATCAGATAAGTAATTACAGGAAAGAGTGAGCTGCTTTGTAAAAGCTGATGAGTGCAGAAGAAACAGTTCTGCCTGGACACACCCTGGAAATGTCTGCAGGAGTGAACTAGGTTCTGAAGGGCACATAGAAGTCCCTTGCAGGCAACCTGACTACTCTGACGAGAAGACAGGGCGTCCAAATGATGCCGTGGGAGTTCGCAGACATATTGCAGAGATCCTGGTCACTGCAGATCCTGAGCGATAATCTCTAAGCATAGTCTCCCAAGTGACCTGATGGGGCTCCACTTTTATAGGTAGTACTGCAGTGGCTGCCATTTCCTTGTTTAGTTCTAGGTTCCTTTTCTTCTTCTCCATCCTGATCCAAGGTTAGAGATGCTACACACCAGCTTTTCAGAGATGATTGCTTCCAGAATCCTGCTCAGTGAACATTCCATTTACTTACCGAACTGATTGCCCGATATGCGGTCTCTACATGAGACATTACAGGCAAACATCATGCTTTTGGACCCATTTAGTTAGGATTTGGGATGATCCGGACTGGGCAGGATTTGATTACTTTTGCACTATGAACAAGGGGTTTGCCAAATTAATTAATATTCTGCCAAATAATATTTGCCTAATCTAATTATGAAAAAAAGGTGTTTGGGTTTTTTGCGGTTTTTTTTTTTTTGTATTTAAGCAGTTCAGTCTTTTATATTCATTAAACCAGCACTAGTTGGAGTTTTAAAACATTAATTTTTCTAAACAAGTAAGATTAAGACATGAATGCATTCTCATTTTTTCAAAAAAGCAAATAAGACAGAAGTAACTCAGATAAAAAGTACATGTCCCCTTTTACCAACCGAATCTGCTTGTAGCTGCCTTTTTCCATGCACTTACATGTAACACAATTTTGCTTTGTGTACTTAGAAGACAGAATCAACTTAATCTACAATTAGCTCTTTTCTTGTATCTATGCTTTCCAGAGTTCTTTATGGCAGAGCACATATGTCTTCATTGTTCTTTTTAACAGCTGTATGGTGTTCCATATTGTGGCTGTAGTATGAATTGTTCATCTCCCCATTGGTAGCAATTTAGAGTTTTTGCCATCCTTGTTATTACAAACAGAGTAGCTGTCTTTGTTCAGATCTCTTTGTGTCCATGCATGAGTTTCTTCCAGTAGAAGAATTTTCTACCTGTAAATTCTTGTTTAGCTGCTGGAGTCCATGTTTATTCTTGGAGATGCAGTATTTTTTCATTAGAAATATTCAATTTTCTTGCAAACTCTGATGCCTTTTCTATAATTAGGCCTCTGGCATCTTCTCTGGAGCATTCCATGTAGCCACTGTGTGGGGAAGTGTCAGCAGTGTTGTTATGAACTCTTGCCCAAAGCAGTATCAGAATAGAGCCTTCGTAGCACAGAGGTAGAAATGAGTTCTACTTCCTCCTTCCTATCCTGATAAAAGATTAGAGCTCATACCATAGTCATAGTCAAGTAGTGTGTGGGATCCATGCAAGTGGTGCCTCCCTTATTCAATAAAGGTCTGGAAACACTGGAGCCCCTCATTTATTTCAATGTTTCCCATTTCCTATATCTTATACCTCCTTCTTTCTCCTTTTCCCTCTCTGTAGGAATGGTAGCCTTTCTTCCTGAAGCTATTGCCCAAGCGAAAGCATGGAGAAACACCAGGCTTGTGTAGCCACTATTTGGTGCCCTTGACACCAGCAGAAAAGTAAAAGTGGTCATCATACTCCTTCTCTTGCAACCCTAAAATATATTTTTGGGATTTCTGTGTGAAACCCTTCCATTAAAATGATCTCTTTCATTTTTGAATGCTGATTTGTGTTTTCTTCCCAGGATCTGACATGGTCTCATGCATGTTAAATCTATCTAATTGTAATATTTAAGTAAAAACAAGAAACCATCTAAATCACTGTTATCAGACCAGCAGGATATTCTGGAAAAACAAACCCAAAAAACCCTCTGAATAAAAAAGCAGACGGCACAAACGTTTGGCAGTAGGGATGGGTTAAATACACTTCAATACATTCAGGTTATAAAACAGAATGAGGACGGTCTCTGTCTACCAACACAGAAAGATCTCGAAGATATTACTGTGAAGTAGGGAGAAAAAAAGCTACAAGAGTGTGGAACATGCAAACATTTCTGCAAGAAAAGGAAAAAATAAGATTCAGTTTTGTATTTGCTGTCATTTGCATGAAGAAAGCAAAGGATGCACAAGGAGCAAATGAAAGTGTTTATTTCTGGGGTGAGTGGGAGTAAGACTTTAGTGTACCTTTTTATAGTATTCTAATTTTTGAATTATGACTGTATTATCTATTCAAAAATAAAAAAATTTTTTTTAAAAAGAAGATATGCATTTTTAAATAAGGGTAGATTGAACCTGATCTTGTTTAAGCACATTATATATGTGATTTCATCCATCCTGTTTGAGCTTAGGTCCCTTTTGGAATGGGGTCGATTGCAGCACCATACATTTTGAGGAGGAAGGTGATAGTCATATATTAGAACCTGTATGGCGATTTAAATTCTAACCACTGTGGTAGGACATCGGAAAGGCAAATCTGCACTGAAACTGTTTAGCTTGTTCTGACTTCTTGGATTTGTTTTTTATTTTTTCCACAATGTAACTGAAAACCTTAAACATTATGGTCGTGATTCACAGTGGGAATCTCTTGCTGATTCCTCTTTGAACAGAATGGGAAAGTGAACTCACGTGAAGCCTGTTTTTAAAGTTCGTATCTTGGAAAAGGTGTTACAGTCTGTGCTTTTATTTTTACAGGAGCAGAAAAATTCAGATTCGAAACATCCCTCCTCACCTGCAGTGGGAAGTAAGCCAGTGTCACTTCTGTTTTTGCTGCCTTCCTGCTTTCTTTCCTTTTTAATGGACTAACGAGGCATTTTCTCCATCTTTTAGTTCCCTTTCACATTTAGGGTTAGAGGTCCTCAGACTTGTCCCACTGTTTTCAGTGCCCTAATGTGCATTGTCTGCCAGGAGTTCATGGTTGTATCTGTCTGCTTCACCACGCAGAATGCGTGCTTGGCGCTCTCGGGTTCCGTCTCCTCGAGCACCAACAAACTGAAACACGATGTGTACCTGTTTTGTGATTTTTTTCTCTCATGAGTTTGTAAAAAGATTTTTATCTTTCCAAATTATGATTATAAAAAAATAAAATCCATAGAAAACCAAGAAAAATAGGAAGTTCTTTGTTAATTTGAGCAGGTATTTTTGTTTAGTTTGAATTAATTGCTATGAATAACAATTAAGATGTATTTTCTGAGTTGTGAAACTTCATATAAGATTGCTACCTTAAAACAAAGTAAGATAGAATCTGAGAAGTGGCCTTATTGCATTATTTAAAAACAAACTGCCTGGTATTTTATTCCCCAACCCAAATGAAATCAAAATAACCATAGAAAAAAGAGAACATTCTGTCTAATATTTTTATTACTTAAAAAAACCCTTTTTTACTGAAAATGTCAAACATACACACCCCATTGCTTTGTAAAATAAGGAGATTCCTGAGAGAAAACCAAAGGAAGGTGGTAAAAGTTTTCAAGGAAAAGTGAGCCTTGTACTTTATTCTGCTTCTCATTTCAAGACCGGTAGATGGGTTCCAACCATCGTGATGGGTGTGACTGACAGTTACTGAGACTCTGAAATTCTGCTGTCATTGCAGTAAGCAGATATTTTGAGAGTCAATAAGCAAATGAGAGTCCCACATATTTATTCAGTTCTTACTGCTTTTGTGGAAGACCTGAAATACCAATTCAATTACATTATTACTATAACCGTCCCTGTTTTGCTGTAATTCATTTGCTCGGGGTAACCACAGTACCATGTTTGCGAGTACAGTCTTGTTTTCCCACTCTCATACTGAAGCTCTCTTTTGCAGGTATTGGATGGACTTTTGGCTCAGTACGGGACAGTGGAAAATGTCGAACAAGGTAATGAGTGAGGAAATCAGCTTACCAAATTTTGAGAGGAATGTCATGTTATTTCTTGTAGGCTGGGTCAACTCCTGGGAGAAATAATAAGTTCAGACTCTTTTGAAACGAGCTTCTTAGAGTATATGTTCATATACCTGTGTGTGAGAGGTGTGTGTATGTATATCCATAGCTATATTTGTTTTTTCAAGAAATATATAATAACTTTGCAGGCTATTTTTTAATACTCCATAATGTGCCCTGGCTGGTGTGGCTCAGTGGATTGAGAGCTGGCCTGCAAACCAAAGGGTTGACGGTTCAATTCCCAGTCAGGGCAAGTCCCCAGTAGGGGGTGTGCAAGAGGCAACCACACATTGCTGTTTCTCTCCCTCTCTTTCTCCCTCCCTTCCCCCCTCTCTAAAAATAAATAAATAAAATCTTTAAAAAATATACTCCCTCATGTGCTCAAGCCCTGGACACACATTGTCGGGCTGGGATGACTTGACCCATGTGGAAGCAATCGAATTTACACTATTACAACTTTTGTCTTCCTGGCTAAGAAAAACAGATCTCTCATGTGTTGGAGTGAGTTTTTCTCCAGAAATAGGACTCTTACACCAGAATCTGCTGGGGTGCTTCTAAAAATACATATTAGGGTTCACCATAAACCTACAATGTAAGATTTTCTGGGGCAAGAGTTCATGAATCTGTGTTTTAAACAAGTACTCCCAAGTGGTTTTTGTGTACACTCAAATGTGAGAGCCACTGTCTTGGGAATAATGTTATAAATGCCTCGAAAATACATAGGGGGAACCCCCAAAATGGGATTTATTTATAAAAAGATTGTGTATTCTACATGTTTAAACTTCAGTCACCTACAAAATACTCTCCATTTGATGCAGTACACCTATGGAGATGTTTTTTCCACTGCTCAAAACAGTTTTTGAACCCATCGCTTTGATGCCTTTTAGTGCTTCTGCTGTTTTTCTTTCACCTCTTCCATGTCACAAAAATGTTTCCCTTTGAGGACTTTTTTATCATCCAGGAAAAGAAAAAAAGGTCATTTGGAGTGAGATCGGGTGAACAGGAAGGGTTGGGCAGAGGGTTCATGCCACATTTGGTCAAAACTGCTGAACACTCAGTGTGGTGTAGGCAGGTGCGCTCAGTGTAAACCACCCGTCATGAAATGGGCAAGTGTGTTAAATGTCTTAAAAATAATTCGCTGAAGTCAAAGACAGCCTCTCACAACAATGCCAGCTGGTACAGCAATACAGATGGGTTCCTACAACACCCACCTAGCATGGGAAGCCTACACACTACAAGGGGTCCACCCTCCAGAAGGCAATTCTGATTTTGGGGGATTTCCCCCTTGTATTCTTCTGCTGCCCTTGTTTTGACCTTCTATAACATGGAATATCATGGTTTTAAAAAGAAAGCAGTGGATGCCTGTTGCTGATGTATTATGTAGCTCTTATTTAAGAGTCCCAGAAAAGTAGAGTCCAGGTTCCTGATATGACAGGCAGTAACACATGTAAAGATTATTTTTGTGTTGTCCTAAAAAGCAGAATGTGAATTCACTCACTTACTGTGAGCCCTTGGAAGAGTCACTTAACCTCACTGACTCAGTTTCCACATGTGTAAAGGGGCAAGAATAAATCCTGCTTATCCTATATCACTGAATAGTCGGTACCCAAAGTGACCTGTGTGAGGTGTTTGTAGACAGTGGAGCCATGCATAGCCTGAAGAGGTAAGGTTCACGTGGGAAAAAATCACAGAACCCATTTTCACAAATGCAGCCTGTCTGTCTGCCAGGATAATTAACATAATAGCTTTCACGTAGTGATTATTGAGATGTTCTTCATGTCATGAATATTAAAAGCACCATTATTCAGTGTCATGCTGCTGGCTGCCTGTGCCCAAAGGTGAAGGGAAAGAGCTCAGAGAGAAGACATGATTTACAAAGACTCTATTTCTTGGTTCTGTTAGGTATTTCCCTCAGTGTGGAGAAGAAAACATTCTGATCAGGATTGCACGTAGTAGGCAAGGTGGCCTTAAGGCATGAACCCGTGAAAGCTCCTAGCTAAGACCACGTTATAAATTCAAGACAATGGCATGTGAGGAAGAATTGTGTCCAGTCCCTGGGGGGTCCCAGAGCATGTGTGCCCACCACCCACCTGCCTCCCCACTGCCCGATGGGAGTGTGGAGTTGCTGTTTTGTTCTGTTTCATGGTTGATTCCTGATTCAGCAAGAAAACATTCTCAGTAGTTTTAAGAAACTTTATTATAAAGCTTTTATGTCCGATGAAATAAATTATTTGAATGGAGCTCAGTTCTTTCAAGAGTCAAAGCACCGTCAAAGCACGTTTGTTCCTGAAAACAAACATCTCAGAAGAACAGAGAATATGGCTAAGGCCCTGGCTGGTGTAGCTCAGTGGATTGAGCGCGGGCTGTGAACCAGGCATCGCAGGTTTGATTCCCGATCAGGGCACATGCCTAGGTTGCAGGCCATGTCCCCCAGCAACCGCACATTGATGTTTCTCTCTCTCTCTCTTTCTCCCTCCCTTCCTTCTCTAAAAATAAATAAATAAAATCTAAAAAAAAAAAAAGCTGGTTTGTTTAAAAAAAAAAAGAATATGGCTAAGGAGTAAGAAAATCTGAATCTGAGAGTCCTAAGTAGATAGCTTTATTCAGGAAGTTCAGACCCAGCCCTTTCTCCCTTTTTGGGAGTCTGCAGCCTTATCTGTAGCACTAGAAAGCAGCAAAGAGGAAACCACTTTCGCATTCTGTGTCAGCACAGCGCGGATGGCTGTGGGCTGCATACCCCCCGTTTCACTCTGCGAAAGCTGCTCCGGGTGAGTGGGAGAGCAGCTGGGGCCCTCCCTGGGCAAAGGCCAGGGCTGGGCTCACACTTATGACATGTGGATGTAGCGGCAGTTCTTTGTAAGGACTGCACGTTCCCTCCCCACAGCAGCACGGTGGCTGCTTTGAAGTTAATGGATAAACAATATATTTAGCAGTGGTCTTTAACCTTTTTGAGTCTCTTATAGAAATTATAAACCAGAAAAATTCATATATCCACAAACTTGAATATTTGAGTAGTGTAGAGAGGGTCAGGTGATAGAATTCCTGAAGCTCTAGTGTAGACCCAAGATTAAGAATCCCGGTACTATAGGGTTTTATTATTACGTTGAAAAGTAGCTTTATTGTGGTTTTCTTGAATTATCCTTAACTTGATGTTGTTAATGCTAGGTCTCTCAGTAGCTTAAATGCTTTAAAGGAAAGATTTGATTTAATCATGTCAGTTTGTTTGGGGAAAATCAATATTTTTCTTTTAAGTTTACTGAATTGGAATGAGAACATTTTATCTTGCCTCTTCTGAACTTATTTTTAACTTCTGACTTTGGGAGAAGAAGCAGGCAGTTTTGAGCTAAGACAAACCAGCTCACGAGAGTGATTTCTTATTAGCCATTTGCATTTGTGGTCTCCCCTTTCTCCAGGGGAGTTGGGATGATCAGTTTCCTTTATTTATTGTACACACTTACTAGGTTTAACTCACACAGCCAAGGAGTTCAAAGAGAAGCAAAAGTAGTAATTCAATCTTATCAATGAATGGAGAATTAAAATTAAAATACTTTGCCATTACTATATATATCCATTTATTTAAAACTAAATACAGATTATAACAAAACTTATACCATAATAGTGATAAAGTACAATAAATTGATACAAACTTTTAGGAAAGCAGTTTGAAAATATATATTACAAGAATTATGCTTTTTTACCCATTTATTTTTTCTTCTGTGTTTGGCCTAAACATATAATTCAGAAGAACTCGAATCAATGTTTGCAACAAAGGTGGTTTCCAGCAACACTTTTTAGAATAGCAGACATGGGGAAAGACCCATTTGTCAACATTCGAGGGACGGTGAGGCAAAAATCATGTCACAGTTATTGCAGTCTTACATAGGCATTAAAAATAAGAAACACAAAGATGATGTACACATATGTGCACCCACACAAGCGTGTTCATAAAATAAGTGGCAGTACAGCTGTGAGGCATGTGTACACGTGGTTGCAAGTGACTGTGAATGCATGCGGACAGAGAGAGAGATAGGTAGAACCCAGAGTCGGGCAGTGAGTTTCTGTGCCTCTTTCCCCTAGAGTAGGTCTGTCTGCCTTAAACCAGAGGGCGGCAGCTTTTCTTGCTGCGACAATGTAATTTTTCCCTCTTTCCTAGTGAACACAGACACAGAAACTGCCGTTGTCAACGTCACGTACGCAACGAGAGAAGAAGCAAAAACGTAAGTGGCTCTGGGCTTCCTTTTCCGTGTTTTGGGGGGTTGTCGTTGGATTCCGTTGAGTCCCGTGCTTACAGACCTTTTCTGAAAAGGTGCAGTTCTTTGACGCGTCCCTGGAGCTCCTGGGCGTTGGCACCAGGATGTCTGTTTGTTGATTGTGCAGAGACTCTATCCTGAAAAAACGTTGTGCCGTGGCCTCCAAACTGAGGTGGGAGCTGTGTCTGGATGCAGTCGGGAGTAGAGCCCCAGCCGCGTGACCCTGTCCCCTAGAGAGACTGCCTTGCCAGCCGCCCAGAACCGCTGTCACCTGGAATTTCCTCTGGGCCCCAGGATAAAGAAGCACAGCCTATTTTTACCCACACGAACCGAGCTGATACCAGAGCATCAGTTCTTCCTCTGTGTGCTATAAAAAGGAGACCCCCTCGGTGACAGCAACAGCGGGAGCAGTGTCTGGTGGTGGTTGTCGAGGAGCACCCAGCTGGGATTCTTCTTCCAGCCCCCATTCACTTATCCTCCCCCTCCCTGCGCCCCCCCCCCCGCCCCGCTTGCTCTGGAGGCGCTTCTGTAGTGGTTAGCTTTGAGCTCCGCTCTTAACAGACACGGGATCAAGGTTTTTTGAGAGCCTAGTTCCTTTCTTGAGGAGGTTCTTGAAGTGCCTGTCTGGTCATCGTCACTAGGATATGGTCACATGTGGTCGTGCTTTATGGATGTGGCGGACCCTTGGTTATACGTCCCAGGATTACAGATTTGTTTCCTTTTCAAGGTTTCAACACACATGAAGACACTATTTAACACGTTTTCATGCTGATACTTTTCAAAAAGTTAATTTTGCATTGAAAAAGGCAATAATACATTTTGCTCCTGACTTGTGCTCACATATGTGAGCAGGGGCTGCACCAGTGACTCACCTTCACAGTTCTTGTCCGGCTGCCCCGTTGGCAGGGCATCTGTGCACATTACATTGTTGCTTTTATTGAAATCGAAAGCTGCTGCTTTGTAATAAAGTCACAAACCCTAAACATTGACCTAGTATGATAGGGTTATTCATTTCACATGCTGCCGGGAACATGTAAAAAAAGTTATTCTACTTCATGTGTAATTTTAAAATGCAGAGCTGGGATGTTATTTATTCCCTAGCAAATTAATAAGTATTTTTAGTTAACAATATTCTGTGCTTTTGAGGACTCAAAGAAACCAATGTTCTCTTAACTACTGTAGACTAGTAAGTGTTGAAACCTTCTCAGAAGGACACTGGGTAACAAACACCTAATGGTAGAGTCCCGCACACTCTCTGATGCAGCAACTCACCCTGTGTGCAAGGTTGTGGTTGCAAAGATGCCCATGGCAACACTGAATATAATAGCAAAAGACTGACCTTTATATATGTAAAAATATATGTATATAAAAAACAATGGATGATTATTTGCAAAAGACACGGTAAATCAGTAGAATGTTAAATAGCCAGTAAAAATTAAATTGAAGTATATCGAATGACTTGAAGAGTGTTTGGTATAGTAATAATTTTTTAAAGATTAGAAGAGGAACATGTGATATTAATTTATTTTTATAAGTAATAGATCTATATTTAAGAAAAATAAGAGATATAGATGTTAGGATTTTTTCTCATTGGTGGTTATTTGCATCTCGATTTTCAATAGTAAATATATATTGTGATTAAAAATAAGAGTCATAATTTTACGCTGACATTAAAGAGTCTTTGATAAGCAGGAGATTGCCTTGGGTAGAGAAAAAAGCAGAATGCGTAGCAGTGTATCAGGTCTGACCAGGCCTGAAGATGGTGATCGACTGTTGGCGACGACCACCGGGAGAGTGGAGGTGGCATCTGCCGTGCTCAGCACTGCATCCGCAGCAGGCATTAGGAGCGTTCACACAGGCAGCTGGTGCAGGAGAGTAAATGAGCCAGTCAGGTGGTCTGGAGGGTCTTCTCTGACATTGCCCTGTAACAAAGCTCACGGTTTCTTCTGCATTTCAGAGCCATCGAGAAGCTAAGCGGACATCAGTTTGAGAACTACTCCTTCAAGATTTCCTACATCCCGGATGAAGAGGTGAGCTCCCCTTCGCCCCCTCAGCGAGCCCAGCGTGGGGACCACTCTTCCAGGGAGCAAGGCCACGCCCCTGGGGGCTCTTCTCAGGCCAGACAGATTGATTTCCCGCTTCGGATCCTGGTCCCCACCCAGTTTGTTGGTGCCATCATCGGAAAGGAGGGCTTGACCATAAAGAACATCACTAAGCAGACCCAGTCCCGGTACGTGCCTCCGGGGCTTCCTTTGCTTCCTTCTGAGGGGTCTCCTGAGTGCTGGTGGGTCCCAGCCATCCTCATGTGGCTATTGCTTGCATCAGCAGTGGGGGGGCTGTGCTGTATGGGATGGTGGCTTCTTGAAACAGAACTATTAACAGACTAACAGAAAGCTGGGGGCTTCAATGAGCTTTCATGCCAGTTGCCTAAAGATTATACCCCAAAACACTAAAGGTTCATAAAAAAGGTACTAATGACCTCACAACAAAGAATTATTTTTATAAGCAAACTAATGCTTATGAATGCATCTGTTTCTAAAACAGAAGCATGGAGCTTTGTGGGATCCTAGAACCCATTTATTTTAGCTCTTACCTCCTCTGCTGAGTCAGAGAGTTGGATGGTAGTCATTCTTTGCAGCCACCTAGGAGGACTCACAAATAGCTACATACATAAAGGAAGTGGGTGAATCACTGCTCTGTGTAGCAAGAAATAAAGCACATTTGCCTTATATTTAGTTTTCTGTCTGTTTAGGGAAACTGAACTGGTAGTGGGAGTTACAGTGATTAAAAGGCCAGGTGGAGTTGTTGATTTTTGTATGTTCATGTGACCATGTATGATATAACAAAGAAAGCACAGGACTTCAAAACAAACACCCATGTTCAAGTTTGACCACTTAATGGCTTTATGATCTTGAATTTTTTCCTCTCTGACCATAGATTGCTTCTTCTGTAAGCCAAGATTATTGTGAGAACTAGGATAGCCAGGTAGATTGAATGCAGTAATCATGATGAAAGCACTTAAATTGCAAAGTGCCAAATAACTGACAAATATTAGTTAGTTACATGCCTAGTGCATCTCATTCGGGTCACGCATTGAGTGTCTTGTAACGTGAAAGAGAAAACACTACTTTCCTTAACGCCTCTGAGTTACTCCCCCGAAATGGAAATGTACTTGAGTCCCAGAGTTCATGATCACAGGAATGAGATGAAGAGATAGGAGAGAGGGAAAGTACTCTCTGGTGCTCCTTGTATTTTAAAGTCAGCCGTTTTTTCCCCCTCTAAGTTCACTTCACTGGGAAAGTGATTTTTATTCGTATGTCTTTTTGTTCCAAAAATTGTTTCAAGTGGCTTTAAAAGTGCAACAAGTTTAAATAGAAGTAAGGTTAGTTCTCAAAGTGTGTGTCCATTTTTTTAGAAATAGGTCAAAGACTTGGATCTGGGCTTCTGGGCTTTTTAACAGTCAGAGTGAAAGGGGATACAATTAATTATGCGATTTTGAAAGTTAACAAATCAAGTAGAGCTACGACTACCCCAAGAAGTCTGATCAAGTCATCAAGCTTTTGAACCATTAGCTTTTTTAAGAGCCTGGGAGGCTGCCAGTAGTTAGGAAACCAAAACTCAGGCAGAGAGAGGGCATACCTCTGTTTTCTATCTACACTCAAATACATAAAGCTCACTTGAATTTGGTGTTTGGATTTGGATTAACATATGGCTTTTAAAAACTGCAGTCAGTTCAGAGAGTGGCACTGTGCCATTGTGCAGAATTACCCTGCTTACTTCACTCTCCACTTCTACGATCATTTGAAAGACGACACAGAATACTTCCTTACCAAGTTGGCTGGGTGCCTTTGTCCCACAGCACGCCTGTCTGAAATATCCCCTTCTAAACAGAGCTCCAAAGAACTCAAGTTTGGCACAAGACCCCCTGCACTGCTTGCCGCCTCCTTGGAGAATGGCATTGGTTGCAGACGTGCTGATGACACTCCCTTGTCTGTCTGGGTCCTCGCTGTGCGTTGGCTGGCGCGGCACTGTCTCGGGACTAACTAGGATCCTATCCCAGGTGACACTGTGCTATGGCTCCTGGTTCTTTCCCCACAGGGTAGACATCCATAGGAAGGAAAACTCGGGGGCCGCAGAGAAGCCCGTCACCATCCATGCCACCCCAGAGGGGACCTCTGAAGCATGCCGCATGATTCTCGAAATCATGCAGAAAGAAGCTGATGAGACCAAACTGTAAGTGTGTGTGCGATGCCCGGACCGTTCCGCAGAGAATGAGAGCAGGTGCTCATTCACTGAGCCCGAGACATTTCTCACAAGCTCTAACTCTATTACTAAGCAAAGGGAGGGGGGAAGGGTTATTTTTAAGGAACGTGTTTCCAAAGAGAATACGATGGGAAACAGATCTTGTGTACTTACAATATGGCTGTTTCCCCTCCTGTATATTCTGCCTGGTGGTCCTAATGCTCTCGTCACTCACTGGTAATAATTCCTGGTGGGGACCCCTAGACCCGGCTGCCGGTGTTGTGCAGTGGTGGAAATGCTCCTCGTCTGCACCACTCAGTGCGGCAGCCACTCGTCACGTGGTGGCACTGAGTGCTTGAAACGTGGCTAGTGCAGTATGGAAACTGACTATTTTTTTTAATGTATTCAAATTTGAGCAGTCCCCTATATGGCTAATGTATTGGGTAGTGCAGGTATAGAAGGTACATTATCATCAAAACCATCATTTACCATTCTGGGAAGGGTTTTTGTCACTGCTCCTAAACCACTTACACGCTTTAAAAACTGGATTGCATTTCCGTCAGTAGTAGAAATTGGTATCCAAGTGGCTGCTTTATTCTTCTTCCTTTTTTTCCCCCTTCCGTGTCCTTCACTTACTTTTCTTTTACAAAATACTTCTTAGGATCCCTGAGTGTCGTACCAATTTGAAGAGTAAATATAGTTCTTACAGAAGCAATTTACTTTGTATTACAAATGAATTAATGGTAATGGAATAGATAATGTAATAAAAAAGGCTCCATGTCAGATTGGCAAAATCCACCTGTGGGCACTGGTGGCAGCTTTACAGAGACGCACTGAGGGATGAAGTGAATATAAAATTAGTTCAGAAATAACGTCAAGTGAGAGTGTTCCGAAACCACAAACGTGGAAGTAGTCCTGAAAAGAAAAAGGCTACACATCTATTCTCAGGTTTCTAACCTTTCACTAAGAATTATTTACTCACTTTCAGGCTTTTGAAACCCACCCAAATTCCATGGCTTAACTTGAAGAAACCCCTCCCTCATCCAAATTATTGCAAACTTTACAAATTAACACCCTCTTTGGTCCTTTAACCTGGCTACAAGCAACTTTCAGTATTCTCAATAATCAGAAAGACTGGTTTCTACATTGCATTTTTAAGTTTTTGTGTAGAGCCGAGATGGAGTGTGAATGTCGTGGAAATGCATGTGTTGTTGAGTGTCCAGTGTGCTCGGCGCTGTGCAGGGTGGAGGCTGCAGTCGTGAACAAGCCCCAGTTCCTGCTTTCATGGAGTCACGGTCCGCTAGGAGAGGCGTCCACTGAACAGCCCCACCAGTGTGTAGTTAAGCACAGCGTGGAGCGTGCTCACAGTGGGAAATGACTGCTTATTACTGGAGGTCCTAATCAAGGTTTTAGGGGGCACAGCAGGAGGTTTGGGGATTTCAGAGAAGGCCTCCCTGTATAAGTGCCATGTAAACTGAGCCCTGAGGGCAGTAAGAGGTGGAGGATGTAGAGGAAGAGGGATCCTAAACTTTCTTTTTATTCATTTATCAAATATTATTATGTGCCAGGCACTGTTCTACGTGCCATTCAACAAAGCAGACCCTCCATCCCCCAAAAATGCCTGCCCTCCCAAAATTGCATCCCCATATTTTAAGGCAGTAATAATGCATCTGTTAGATCCTTCTGATTTCAGTAACAGAAAACATAAGTGGCTTAAGCAATAAGAACCCATTATCATGACGTGTAATAAGGCATCCTAAGGTAGAGCAACTTCAAGGTCAGTTGAATCATGGACTCAAAGCCCGTGACTTTTCTTTCTGTTTTACCTTCTTGGGGGTGTCTGATGCTTTCCTGGCGATGATAGGATGGCTGTAGTGGTTTCAGACCTTGTGTCCCCACAGAATAATATTCAGAAGTTAACAGACACAGCTTCTTTTTCTTATTCTTTTTTTCCATCATGGTAACATAACATGCAATTTACCACCTTAACCATTTTTACGTGTCTATTTCAGTAGTGTTGAGTATATTCACATTGTTGTGAATCAGGTCTCCAGAACATTCTCATCTTGGGAAGCTGAAACTCTGTGGCCATTAAACAACAACTCCCATGTCCTGCTCCCTCCGTCCCCTCCCTGGTAGCCACCATTCTGCTTTTCATCCCCATGAATTTGACTGCTTTAGAGAACTCAGATAAGTGGAATCGAACAGTATTTGTTTTCTTGTGACTGGCTTTTTTCACTTTACATGATATCCTCGAGATGCATCCACGTGGTAGCATTGACAGAATTTCCTTCCTTTTTACAGCTGCGTGACGTTTCATTGTAGGTACCTACCACATTCTGTCTATTCACTCGTCCGTTGCTGATTTGGGTAGCTTTCGCCTCTCGGCCATTGTGAAGTACGTGGGTGTGAGGATCTCTTTGAGGCCTTGCTCCTAATTCCTTTGGATAAATACCCAGAATGGAATTGCTGGGTCATAGAGTAGTTCTATTTTAATTTTTTTGTGAAGCCTCCGTACCATTTTCCATAGCAGTTGTACCATCTTACACTCCTACCAACAGTGCACAAGGGTTTTGATTTCTCTACATTCTCACCAACAAAAAAACTTGTTATTTTTCTGCCCTGGCTGGTGTGGCTCAGTGGATTGAGTGCTGGCCTGTGGGCCAGAGGGTTGCTGGTTCGGTTCCCGGTCGGGGCACATGCTTGGGTTGTGGGGCCAATTGATGTATCTCACACATTGATGTTTCTCTCTCTTTCTCCCTCCGTTCCCCTCTCTAAATAAATAAATCTTTTAAAAAAAAAAAACTTGTTATTTTCTGTTATTTTGATAGCCAAACTAATGGGAATGAGGTAGTATTTTGTATTCACAGTAACTCATTGTGGTTTTTGTTTGCATTTCTTTTTTTTTTTAATAGAAGCCATCTTTATCCTTTTTTTAAAAGATTTTATTTATTTATTCTAGAGAGGGGAAGGAAGAGAGAAAGAGAGGGAGAGAAACATCAATGTGTGGTTGCCTCTCATGCAGCCCGTACTGAGGACCTGGCCCACAACCCAGGCATGTGCCCTAGACTGGAAATCGAACCGGTGACCCTTTGGTTCACAGGCCAGTACTCAATCCACTGAGCCATACCAGCCAGGGCTGTCTGCATTTCTTTTATGATGGTGACGTTGAGCATCCTTTTTATGCTTTTTGGCATTTGCCAATCATTTTTGGAGAAATGTCAAGTCCTTTGCACATTTTTCAAACAGATTATTTGATTTTTTATTGTTGAGTTGTAGGAGTTCTTTATATATTCTGGATATTAATCCCTTATCAGATATATGATTTGCAAATATTTTCTTTCATTCCATAGACTGTCTTTTCACTATTGTTTATATTTTTTGATGCAGAAATGTTTTTGAGTTTGATATAGTCCTATTTGTTTATTTTTTATTTTCATTGCTCATGCTTTGGTATCATATCCAAGCAACCACTGCAGGTCCTGGTCAAGTAGCTCAGTTGGTTAGAGCCCCATCCAGATACACCCAGGTGGGGGTTCTGTCTCTCTGGTCAGGACACATATAAGAATCTACCACTGAGGCCCTGGCTGGGTAGCTCAGCTGGTTAAAGCATTGTCCCAAACTCCAAGGTTGCGGGTTTGATCCCTATAGAATCAACCAATGAATGCATAAATAAATGGAACAACACATTGATATTTCTCTCTCTCTCTCTCCCTCTCTCTCTCTGTCTCTCTGTCTCTGTCTCTAAAAGTCAATACAGAAATTTTTTTTTAGAAGAAACCATTGCAAAGTTCAGTGTCATGAAACTTCCCCCATGTATTTTCTCTAGGAATATTGTAGTTTTCAGTTTTACCTTTAAGCCTTTAAAACATTTTGAGTTAATTTTTGTATATGGAGTAAGATAAGAGTCCAACCTCATTCTTTTTCTTATGTGTATCCAGTTTTCCCAACACTATTTGTTGAAGAGACTGTCTTTTCCCCATTTTGTTGCCTTGTCATACATGGCAAAGATCATGTGACCACATATGCGAGGGTTTATTTCTAGGATCTCTATTCCATTGGTTTGTCTGTCTTGATACCAACACCTCACTGTTTTAATTGCTATAGCTTTGTAATATGTTTTGAAATGAGTTCTCCAGCATTGTTCTTTTTCAAAATTGTTTTGACTATTAAAGGTCCCTTGAAATTCCATACAAATTTTAGAATGAATTTTTCTCTTTCTGCAAATATTGCCACTGGGATTTTGGTAGGGATTGCATTGCATCTGCAGCACTTTAGGTAGGCTGGACATCGAAACAGCATTAAGTCTTCCAGTCCATGAGTGTAGGGTATCTTTCCATTGTTTTCTCTTGTCTTTTATTTCTTCCAGCTGTGTTTTGCAGTTTCAGTGTGTAAGTCTTTTACTTCCTTGGTTAGGTTTATTCCTAAATATTTTTTTCTTTATGATGCTATTGTAAATGAAATTATTTGTTTAATTGGTCTTTCAGATTGTTTATTTTTAGTGGATAGAAATACAATATCCCATGACATTGTTGAATTAGTGTATTCTAACAGCTTTTTGTGGAATCTTTCGGATTTTTAACATAGAAGATCATGTCATCTGTGAATAGAGATAATTTTACTTCTTCTTTCCCAATTTAGACACTTTTATTTCTTTTCCTTAACTAATTACTAAGTCTGGGACATCCACTACTATGTTGAACAGAAGTGGTGAGAGCAGGCATCCTCAGTTTGTTCCTAGATTGTTGAGTGTTTTTAACGTGAAAAGGTGTTAAACTTTGTCAAATGCTTTTTTTCTATCAATTGAGGTGATCATGTGAGTTTTGTTTCTCATTTTGTTAATGTGGTGCATTGCATTGATTGATTTTTATATCTTGAGCTACCCTGGCCTTCCAAGAGTACATCCCGCTTAGTCATAGTGTGTATCCTTCTTACATGCTTTCAAATTCAATTCGGTGGTCAGTCTTTAGGTATTTTTGCATCATCATTCTCGTTAGGAATGTTGGTCAGTAGTTTTTTGTTTTGTTTTTGTTGAAGTGTCTCATTTGGGTTTAGTGTTAGAGTAAAGCTGGCCTCATAGAATGAGCTGGGACGTGTCCACCTCTTTTCAGTCTTTTGGAAGAGGGTGAGAAGGACTGAGTTTAGTCATCTGACCTGGGCATTTCCGTGCCGGGAGGTGTTTGATTATTTACTCAGTGTCCTTACTCATTATTTGTCTGTTCGGATTTTCTGCTCATGTTTTGATCTTGGTAGTTTCTGTGTTTCTAGGAATTTATTTCTTCTAGGCTATAGTTTGTTGGTGTGTAACTGTTGAGAGTGTTCTCTTATAATCACTTTTTGTTCCTGTGGCATCAGTTGGGATGTCCTCTCTCTTATTTTTCACTTTACACAAGTGTTCTCTCTCTTTTTTCTTAGTTCACCTAGCTGAGTTGTCGATTTTGTTTACCTTTTCAGAAAAACAAACTCTTGGTTTTATTGATCTTTTCTTTTGTTTCCCTATTCTGCTCCCTTCTGTTCTCATCTTTATTATTGCTTTCTTCATATTACTTTGCGTTTCATTTATTGTTTTTCTAATTTCTTGAGGTATAAAATTGTTGATTTGAGATTTGATTTGATTTAGCTTTTTAATCATTCAGCTATGTTTTGATTGGAGGGTTTAGCCCCTTAGCATTTAAAGTGAACAGTAATAGGGGAGACTGAGAATTGCCACTTTGTTCACTTGTTTTTCTGTGTCTTGTGGCTTTATTGTCCATCCTTCCTTTCTTAATGCCATCCTTTGTGTCTTCGTTTCTGGGTGTTTTCTTTTTTTTTTTTTTAGTGATATGCTTTGATTCCTTTTTTTTTTTTTAAAGATTTTTATTTATTTATTTTTAGAGAGGGAAGGGAGGGAGAGAGAGAGAGAGAAACATCAATGTGCGGTTGCTGGGGACACATGGCCTGCAACCTAGGCATGTGCCCTGACTGGGAATCGAACCTGCGATGCCTGATTCGCAGCCCGCGCTCAATCCACTGAGCTACACCAGCCAGGGCTGATTCCTTTTCATTTCCTTTTGTGTATAGTTTGTAAGGGTGTGTGTGTATGTATGTATGTATATCACTGAAGTTATGTAAGACATCTTAAAATTACAACATTCTGTTTTAATCTGATAACAACTTAACTTCACTTACATTAGAAAGTCTACTCCTTTACAACTCCACCCTTTACCTTTTTAAATTGAATATTAGGGTGGCTTTGGTTAATAAAATTATGGAGGTGTATAATTCTGTGATACATCATTTGTATATTGTGTTATGTATTCACTGCCCCAGGTCAGGTCTCCTTCTATCACCATTTGTCCATTCCCCTTGTACCTTCTTCTACCTCTACTTCACTATGGATGTCACAATTTAATTTTTATGTATTATATACCCATTAACATGTTTACCTTTTTTGTTTTTGTCATTTAAATTTTATGCACCAAAGTTACTATAGTGCAGGTTACTGTATTTGTGTATTTTTATTAGAGAATCTTATATTTGCATATGGCTTTGTGTTGCTGTCTACTGTTCTTTCGTTTTAATTTAAAGGATGCCCTTTGGCAGTTCTTATAGAACTGTTCAAATAGTAATAAACTCCCTCAGCTTTGTTTATCTGGGAAAGTCTTAATTTCTCCTTCATTTTTGAAGGACAGTTTGCCAGATACAGTATTCCTGGTTGACAGTTTTTTCTTTCAGCAGTTTGAATGTATCATCCCACTCTCTTCTGGCCTGCAAAGTTTCTGCTGAGAAATCCACCGATAATATGGAAACTCCTGGGTATGTTACTAATCACTTTTATCTTGCTGCTATCAAGATTGTTTTTGTGCCCTGGCTGGTGTGGCTCAGTGGATTGGGCACCAGCCTGGAAACCGAAAGGTCACCAGTTTGATTCCCAGTTGGGCCACATGCCTGGGTTGTGGGCCGGTCCCCGGTTGTGGGTGTGTGAGAGGCATCCAGTTGATGTTTCTTTCACACATTGATGTTTCTCTCCCTCTCATTCTCCCTCCTTTTCCCTCTCTCTAAAAATAAATTTAAAAAATAGTTTTTTAAAAAGGATTGTCCTTTGTTTTTGACTTTACACACTGGGGTTATAATGTACCTTGGTGTGGTTCTCTTTGGATTTACACTAGTTGGAAGTTATTCAGCTTCTTAAATCTATATGTCTGTTTCTTTCCTTAGATTTGGAAAGTTTTCTGTCATTATTTTTTTCGAATAAGCTCTTCACCCTTTCATTCTCTTCTTGTGGATTCTTGTGATGCATATACCAGTCCACTTTATAGTGTCTCCTAAGTCCCTTAGCCTCTCTTTACTTTTCTGCATTTTTTTCTCCTCTGACTTGATGATGTCAAGTAACCAGTCTTCCAAATTTGTGGATATTTTATTTTGCCTGTTTATGTCTGCTGTTGAACCTTTTAGATGAAATTTTTAGTTCAGTTATTGTAATCTTTAGCTTTATTATTTGTTAGGGGTTTTTTTATAGTTTCTGTCTCATTTTTGGTTCTCATTCTGTTCACATCATTTTTCTGATTTCATTTAGTCATTTGTGTTCTCTTTCAGGTCATTGAGTTATTTTACATTCTTTGTCAGGTAGTTCATAGGTCTGCATTTCTTTAGGGTCAGTTTCTGGAGTTTTATTTTGATTCTTCGAATAGTCCATGTTTCCCTATTTTTATTCCTTATAATTTTTTACTGGGATTTAGACATTAAAAAGAAATTACCCTTCAGTCTTTGTATACAAGCTTCATTCAGGAGAAGACCTTCACTAATCAGCTGGGCTGCAGGTTCTCCATCTCTTAAACCTTCTTTGATCTCTTTCTCCCCCTGGCGTCTGACTGTGTAACTGCAGCCCTAACATACTCGACCTCTGTTTTCAGCACCTTCCAAACTCAGAGCCAGTCTCATCCGCACTCCACTTCAGGAGAAAGAGAAACCAGCCCCTTGGGCAGCACCCAGACAAGCCAGAGTGTTGGGCTCGTGGTCCAGTCTTTTTGTTTTAAAGGGAGGAGCCCTGGTAGGAAGAATTGCTTCTCAGTTGCTCCTTGCTGTGCTGTATAGCAGAAGGAGCATGAACAGGCCCACCAAATACCACAATTTTCCTTCCCCTTTTTCTGGATTCCTTCTTGGTTTTATAATAGCCTGAGTGCTATAGCATCTCAGCTGCTCCCTAGGGTTCTCACAGAAGTATTTCAACTTGTCTGTTGTTGTTAGCTTGGTGTCTCTGTGGGGGTAGGAGGACCTGAAGCTTTCTAGTCGGCCATCTGACTAATGTCATCAACCTTTGTTCCTTTTTAAGAGCAAAGAAAACCTCCCTAAAGTCACCCAGCAGAGTTCTGCTTATACCTCAATGGCCATATCTACCTCATGGACTCATTCCCAACCAATCGCAGCGAGGGAGTATAATTATAATGACTTGGTTTGTGTTCATGAAAAGCCATGCACTGGGGTTAGTATGGAAGTCCTCCTCTTAAGCCTATTACCACTTTGTACCTAAATAAAACAGCTTCTATTTGTGAGAACTAAAAAAAATACAGGGTAATAGCTCTTGGGCAGCAATTGCTGTGTCCACCTTAAATGTTAAATTGTTGATTGTCTCTTTTAGAGCTGAAGAGATTCCTTTGAAAATCTTGGCCCACAATGGCTTGGTTGGAAGACTTATTGGAAAAGAAGGCAGAAATTTGAAGAAAATCGAGCATGAGACCGGGACCAAGATAACAATCTCATCGTAAGCCACTCATTCAGATTCATTGGGCCCGTGAGGGAGACTTTCGGCGTTTTCGTCTGCTTTTCTATAAAATGGGACTGTAATTATAAGTGATATACTATCTCCATAAAAACAAATACATAAATAGTTATGAACGTATTTTACTACAGACAGGATCTAAGTCACCGCAAAGATCTGAGGTAAAATAGCAGGTGTCCCGTACCACAGAATCTGAAAAGGAAAGCCAGGCTTCTCCCCACCTTCTCCACCAAGACTTGTTTGTGATCCTCTGGGATTTATTTCTCCTTTTGAAAACAGGAAATTTCTCTTTCTCTCCCGGTGGCCAGCTTGCAGGACTTGAGCATCTACAACCCCGAGAGGACCATCACTGTGAAGGGCACGGTGGCGGCCTGCGCCCACGCCGAGACGGAGATCATGAAGAAGCTGCGTGAGGCCTTTGAGAATGACATGCTGGCTGTCCATGTGAGTGCCTGGTGCTCCTTCGCTGGTTCTCACGCGTGTTCTCGGGGAGAGCCCAAGCCTCTCTGAGAATAATCGTCATTTGCATAGTGAAGAAGCACCTCAGAATAGGTAGGCAGTTACTCCTGCCTTCTTGGGGCAAGGGCATTACCATGATCAGGAGATCAACTAGTAAATTAGGGTACATGCACTGGACAAAATAGTGTGAAGGCATTAAAGTCATAACTTTGAAGATTTTAAAATGAGGAGTTGTCTACGATATCATGTCAGTTAGAAAAGAATATATAAAAGAGTTTGTAACTAGGGTTAAAGTTATTAACTTTAAAGTAGTATGCTTTAAAGTAGATCCATAAAGTAGTATGGATCAAAATGACTGGAAGGCTACCTAGAAAAAGAAGAATAGCTGGTATGTTAGGAAAGTGGGATTTTTTTCACTTTCCAATTTTAAAGTGAAATGTTTTAAAATTAACTTCTGATTTTTATCTCCTGCTTACTGATCTGCTCTTTTGGGTGACCCAATAGATCAGGGGTGTCAAACTCATTTGCACCGGGGGCCATATCAGCCTGGTGGTCTCCCTCAAAGGGCCGAATGTAATTTTAGGACTGTATGAATGTAACTACTCCTTAACAGTTGAGTGAGAGCTCAGTGCTGCCGCCGGGTAGAAACAAGGTGGAGGGCCTTGTGTTTGCCACCCGTGCGATAAATGTCAGCCACCTCAGCCCTAACACTCCTAGCAGACTGTTTCTTCTTCCTGTTACTGCTATCTAGTTCCCACATGGTAATAGGGAGACCCCAGTCTGGCATCAGAAGTCTTAAAAATATTTGCCCATCGGCAAGCCTCCACTCAGTAAATTTTTTTATTTTCTATGGTAATGATTCTCTAACATATACTGAAGAGGAAAGGATGCTGTGATAAGCCCTCACACGTCCATAGTTCAGCTTCGACAGTTACCAGCTCCTGGTCTGTTTTGTTGCATCTGAACTACCACGCACTTCTCTGCCCCGCTGTGGATGCCCTGCAGCAAATCCCAAGCCCGGTGCCATTTCACAGGGGAGTAGGTGGTGACAAAGAGCTGTGTGGCTACACCTCATTCCCTCACTGCAGCACATCCCACGGTACCTGCTCCCTTCCTCGGGTCAGAGCTGTGTCCCCCTGCCCTGGCAGCCCTCATCACATGGCACTCCAGAGACGGGATGGGGAGAGGACCCCAGCATGACCCGCCCGTGTGTATGTATCTGTGGAAGTATCATCCAGTGATCTCATCATCTCTTGGCATTTGACATCTTACAATAAACATCTCTTTCTCCAGAAGGGTCTGGATGCTCCCATCATTGTCCTCTGAGCCTGAGATTCATTCTGTCTGTCCCAAAGCCACATGTTGATAGGTGAATGACGAAACTACTAGATTTTGTATAATATATCAAATGGGGTAAAGGTTGAGGATCCTGGCTCTACTATATCACACGTTCTAAAAGAAGGCAAGTTCCTAGGTGACCCTAGCCACAGATTAAAAAAATAGAAGCGGTGTGGGGAGACAGAGGGTGGGCAAGGTTGGACACGGGCCAGCGTGGGTGACCACACCTCTGTGCCTTTGAAGGACTGTGTGGTCAGACCTCAGTGCCATCGCTTGTGCGGCCATTGCTAAAGTGCCAGTGGCCAAAATGAAGTTCGGTCCCTTCTGACTTCTGCCCAGAGCAAGAACCGCAGAAAGCCTTTCGATGCATCCTCCCCCATGCACAGGAAGATCATGTCTTCTCTTGTCCAAAGAGCTGAAGCAGAAGTACAGTGTTGGGTCAGGCTCGTCCGAGAGGATGGTGACAGTCAGGCCGTACAGGGACTCCACGAAGGGCAGCCGGTGGCAAAGGAGTCCCGTTCACAGGAGGAAAGCTGCTATCCACGCTGAACAGGTGCAATGGGAGAGAGCCAGCAGAACACTGTTAGTGTGGGCGCTCACCCCAGCAAGGCAGTCTTCACTCGACGGAGGGATCCTGTCATGTAAAACCAGATCCTGCTGTGCAGGAAAGGAAAGGGGCAAATACAAGGAAGAAAAAATTAGAAGGTACAGAAGTAAAGTAACCTTTACACAACTTTCATGAAAAAAACTTAAAGTGCAGGAGGACCACCTAGCCTCTAGCCTATGTGAGCATCCCCATGTTTAAGTGTGAAATAGACCAGCAAGATGACCATGAAGCTGGCAACTAAATGGTGCGCAAGCCAAAGTTGTGAACCGGCCTGAATCTGGACGATGGAGGTTACCTGTGTGCATGCTGTCCCGATGAAGGGCCTGCTCTCTCCCTGGACAGAGTTAGAAAAAGACTAGAAACCCAGCGTGTTTAAAGCATGTCCGTTCCACAGATACTGAGCACTTCCTCTGCCCTAGTGCTGAGCACACACCACTAGGTCAGGCAGTCTCTGTCCACAAGGAGTTGTGGTCTGAAGGGGGCGGGGCGCCACCTGCACAGGTGATCCACATACTTGGGGCAGGTGCTCTTTTAAAGAAACGCTGGAATGTCAGGAGAGCACAAAAAGGGCATTTGAGCCGAAACCTTTGGGGCGAGAGAAAGCTTCCTAGATAAGAAGACACCTAAGCTCAGGTGAAGTGAGGAGAGAGAAGCTCATTCCTCACAGGGTGGACAAAGGGCACATGGCCCAGAGGTGAGGGGACCAGGACAGAGCAGGTTGGGGTCCCCAGGAAGAGCCCCATTTGCTGTTAAGATGTGTAGATACTCTCAAGAACGGCAGAGGAACTTCGAAGGAACAGCGTGGTCAAGTTGAGGCTTGGGGAGCCCACCCAGCAGCAGGGTGGGGAGAGGGTCCACAGGGCCAGGGCGGAGCTCATCCGGAGTCACTGGTGTGGTCCAGACAAAGGTGGAGGTTGGCCCAGGCCAGCAGGGGCTCCGGTCTCCTCCCCTCATCTCTTTCTCCATTTCTGTTCCCAGCAACAAGCCAATCTGATCCCGGGGTTGAACCTCAGCGCACTTGGCATCTTTTCAACAGGACTGTCCGTGCTGCCTCCACCGCCAGGGCCCCGAGGAGCTCCCCCCGCTCCCCCCTACCACCCCTTCGCTGTAAGTAGCTCAGCGTTCAGGGGCTTGCCCTGCTCCGGGCACCTCCAGGCAGCAGCGTGGCTCTGCTGGGCCACATCTGAGCTAAAGCTTTAACTTGGAGGCCCTGCTCACATGTGACTGTGGGCAGAGTCCAGCGCTTCTTAGGACTTCTTGCTCAGAGAGAGGTCAATGTTGTCTAACCCTCCCCTAAACAGGTGCTCTTAAACATGCTGTGTGTCTTACCTAGGAAAGAAACCACTAGCAAATTCACTAACGACAAGCCTATTTATTGTCCAGAAGGATTTGCTCAAATAAAATCTTCATGAATATTGTTCATTTATTAAAATAATAGGATGTTTCTTTCCCACCTGTGTCTATAACGCAGATGCATTATATTTTAATATGGACAGTTTTTAAAAGAAAATAATCCACAGTGTTCATTTCAAAATACTTAGCACAGTGCCTGGCATGTAGTGGGTTCTCAATAACCATTTATTGTCTGAATTACAACTAATAATGAGAAATGTGAATTCTGTGAGTTTTCTGCTTGTTGCTCCTGTTCCCAAGCATTGTTCAGAGTCAGTACATTACCAAGTTGGGGTTCAGGGTACTTGACAGCTTTTTTAATTCCAAATTCTCCATACATACAGCTTATTTTTGAAGCAAAACTGACTTTCTCCCAATGTTTATATTGTTTAAATGGGAAGAACCAGGGTGGTGAACATTACCCTAGCCACCCCTTTCTCTGAATGGGGGTCTCGGGTACAGGCCTTGCAGAGTGAGAATTCCTAGGAGTATCTGTAGGGAGACAGGGTGGACCCCTCTGCTCTTCTGCCAACAGAATGCTGGCCTGAATTGGCACCCAAGTCCTTAGTCACAAGAACTTACGCATTTCTGCAGTCTTGTTGATATGCAGATCTTCTGAGTCATTTCTAAATCTTCATATCATTTATTTAGAGTGATATCCATTTTCCCTTAAACTAAGGATAGGGCCCAATATTGAGCCACGTGTGTGTGGTGTGTTAGAGGGAGCTGGGTGTGTGTGTGTGTGTGTGTGTGTGTGTGTGTGTGTGTGTGTGTGTTAGCAGGAGCTTGAGGTGAGTCAGGAGGGACTGCAGCTGCCCCCAGGAGCTTGACAGCTGTGGGAGGTGCTTGTCCCCATATCTTTACTGTGAGATTCGAGAATGACCGAGCGTGGTACAATTCCATGTTATTGAAACCCGCCTCATTTCTTAGCAGAAAGACTATGTATACTGCCCTGGCTGGTGTGGCTCAGTGGGTTGGGCCTGTGGCTAAAGGGATGCTGGTTTGATTCCCAATCAGGGCACACACCTGAGTTGTGGGCCAGGTCCCCAGTAGGGGGTGCTCAGGAGGCAATCACACACTGACATTTTCTTCCCTCTCTTCTTCTCTCTCTAAAAATATAAAATCTTAAAAAAAAGAAAAGAAAGAAAGAAAAGACTGTGTATACTGCCTCAGCAGGTAACATAAAGCCAGGCACCCTCTCCACCCTAACAACACAACTGGTGGGGAAAAGGCATAATAAAACAAACTATTTCTAATACCAATAATCTAAAATAGGGGTCATCATCTTTATTTCCCACCCTTTTCTTAATGATCTGTAACAGCTGATCACACACTGAGGCTGCTAACCACGTGTTGTGTTGTAAATGTCCAACCGCTTATCTTTTCCCTTTGTGTTACTTGTGGTGTCCTGTGCCATTGTGATTTAAAATAAATACACTTTGAAACAAATCACTGCATGAAGTGAAATGTATGTTTCCCTTCAGCCTTTCTTTTCAAGTTTCACCCAACAGCCCCTCCAGAAGTACAGCGTGTTACGCGCACACGTGTGTTGAAATGTTTCTCCATGCAGCTCTGGTTGTGCTGCTGAAAGTACGAGTGGGAGCGTGTCATGCGCAGTGAATCACAAGTTATTCTTTCACTTTTTATGGGCATCTTTCCATTGCCAGACCTGTTTCTCTTCAATGGCTGCTCACTAGTCATTGAATGACTTCACTCCAGTTTTCTAACCAGCACATGATTTTGAGAGATTCGGGTTGCGTCCAGCTTTTCTCTGCTACAAAGAGTGTCAAAAGGAGTATCCGTATACATAAGTCTTGGCACAAGTGTGTGAGTGTATGCGAAAGAAAATTCTCTGAGATTGGAATTACTACATCAAAGGGTAGATGCAATTTAAATTCTTTTTTAATGCTTTTTTTAAAAGATTTTATTTATTTATTTTTAGAGAGGGAAGGGAGGGAAAAAGAGGGAGAGAGAGAAACATCAATGTGCGGTTGCTGGGGGCCGTGGCCTGCAACCGAGGCATGTGCCCTGACTGGGAATCAAACCTGCTATGCTTTGGTTCGCAGCCCGCACTCAATCCACTGAGCTACGCCAGCCAGGGCACAATGTAAATTCTTACAGATTTCCCTTCAACAAAATTCATGCAGAGATTTTAAGAATTAAAGTAGCTAAATAAGTGATATTTCCCTTTATGGACAGACTTCTTGCTTTGGATGTCATGCTAAGGAAGAAGCCTTCTTCCACCCCTGTGTTGTCTTAAAATAATGTTTAGTTGCTGATTTGGGGGGAATTTTTGCTTGTATTTATGTCTGTAATACAAAGGGAATTTATTTTGACTTATACTTTGAGATAGGGATCTGACTTTTTTTCCCTCTAAATGGAGAGGCAGTTTTCCTGAAATCACTTATGGAGTAAGGCACTATTTTATCTCTCAACCTGAAATGTCAGCTTTGTTGCACGAAATTCCCGCTCCGTGACTCCCGGACACCTTTCCATCATCCGTCTCGTGCCACGCTGCGATCACTGTAGTTTTATATTCTCTTCGATAGTTTTAATGGCGGGGTGACTTATCTCTCAAAGAATGGATTGGAAAGATGACTACCTTATACTATGTGTGGGAAAATGAGAGGATATGTGCGTATTTTCTGCTTCTCAAAGATTTGATAAGACTGTTTTGTGAAACGTCTGGGCTTCTAGCATTTGTAAGCTTTTCGATTTCTTAAAAGGTTTTTGACATGGTTTTGTCGATTTTTATTTTCCTATAAAAGTATTCATTCCATCTGTCTTCTTATATGTACTGGCATAATGTTGTACAGAGCAGACCACTGCCTTTTAAACCTCCACACTTGCGGTTTTTTCTGTTTTACTTCCTAACATTGTACATGAGCAAAAGTAGGCTTACTGTTGTGAGTATGTGAAACATAGTTTTTCTTGTGTTACTTATTAATTTTTATGTCATTTATTTGTATTATAACTGTAAACCTACTCTTACCCACTGCTATATGTTTGTGTTTTCTCTCTTTTTTTCCTAATTTGTATTTGCTAGGACTTCTTCCATTTCTTTAAGTTTCTAAGAAGTTAAGGGTTTCTTTTTGTTTTCTTTTTTTTTTTTTTTTAAGATTTTATTTATTTATTTTTAGAGAGGGAAGGGAGGGATGGAGAGAGAGAGAGAGAAACATCAATGTGCGGTTGCTGGGGGCCACGGCCTGCAACCTAAGCATGTGCCCTGACTGGGAATCGAACCTGCGATGCCTGGTTCGCAGCCCGCGCTCAATCCACTGAGCTACACCAGCCAGGGCTCTTTTTGTTTTCTTATAATTGTTTCCTGTGCCTCGTATGCAGAGAATATGATGAGAACATTCTGATTTTTGTGGCCTTGCTCATCCACGATCAGTTTTTTTAAATCCTTGGCCTTTGGAAGGAGGCACCTTCTGCCACTGGGCTTCAAAGCTGGGTTTACAACAGTAAAGGCAAGCTTCCAATTTATGGCTCGTAACCTCTACAGAAAGTTTTTTTTTTTTCTCTGTATGACTTCAACTTTCAAACAGTTTACTGTTCTGCCATTATGATTATGGTTTCATCAAATTCTTTATTTCTAACAGGTTTTGTTTATTAATGTGTTAGGCCATCTTATTCTAGAAATGATCTCGAATTTCAGTCCAAATTAGCTCTTTTCCTTAATGAATATACAATCTCATAATCCACAGTTATATAGAATTAATTATATACTTTTACTGGTTTCTTTGCTCACTGCAGACAGTTTCTTGTGTTACATATCCTCTGATTTTTTTTAGTTATTAGTGTCTCTTTGTTTGGAATACTCCCTCAAACTTTTTTTTTTTTTTTTTTCCAGGAATAATACATAAGTAATATACTTTCTACACCTTTCTATTATGAAAATGCCTGTCTTTTCCCCTCACTCATGAGTGAAAGTCCAACTGGGTATTTAGAAATTCTAGGGCCAGAGTTCCCTTAGAATTTTGAGAACATTCTGCAATTGGTTTTTCAGATAAGTGTGCAACCAGCCTGATTCTCATTCTTTTGTATTTCCGTCTGTAAGAGGTTTGCCTTTTGTATTATTTTGCCTTTACCCTTGGAATTCAGAAATCTGAATCTGAGTCCTTCGATCGCAGGTTCGAGTTTTTCTTTGGCCGGGAAAGTCTTTTGTTTCTGCGATTAGTTTTAGTGTTGCTTCCCCTAACTCCACTGCACTCTCTCTCTCTGGAGTTCCCACGTCACGGATGGCAGATCTTTGCACTCCCTTCGTGTCTGTAATTCCGCCTTTCTGTTTTAAAGGCGTTAATCTAAGGCACCAGTTACCTTTTCCGAAGTGTCTGTTCTGCTGTTTATATGGTGCTGTTGAGTTTTTACTTCACTAATCATGGTTTTAGTCTCCAAGGTCATTCTGGTTCTCTGGTTGGTGTTTTCTCATTGCAGTCCCCTCAAGCTCTGTCTTCTTGCGTCCCACGAGGAAACCAGGCAGACTTGAAACAGAAATTCTCCCTCTTTCCTGAAGTGATTCGCGGGGGTCATTTGCTTGCCTCGTTCCCCTCTTTCATGCCGTTATCTCTACATACGTCTGAGGAATTTTAATTTTCC
>PVIA01007880.1:48906-78189 GCA_004024845.1 Tonatia bakeri
GCACCTGAGTCACGCAGCAGGTGGTCATACGAAACAGCTTGGAACCGAGGACCCGACAGTTCTTCTGGGAAAAGCAGCCCAATTGTTTCTAATTCCCTTTTTAATTTTCACAAGTGTGTTTGATATGTGCTCCTCTACCTGCCCCCCAGCACAGTCAGGCCTAGAGGAAAAGCAGGCCCCGGTTCCCCCAAACTCAGATCAGGAGATGAACTGCGGATCAGAGTGGCCGCTCCCCTGCCGCCTGTGTGTTGGCAGGGTGTGGGGCACCCCTGGCAGCCGCACCTTCACCGTCGCCCCTCCTGTCCCCTTCCCTGATGTCGTAACGCTTTTGAAACACTCAAAAATAAAGTACCTTCTCCGTCAGAAAGCAGCTGGGACCCTCAAACTGAGACAGGGAGCCCAACTGCCATATTGGGGTTGGGGGTTCCACACTGACCACCCCCCTTCCCTGGGACCTTGGTTCATCAAATGGCTACAATCTGCTTTCCCACTAAAGAGAACATTTATTCAGTCATCGACAGGTGACTTTTCTGACCTGTCTAAGCAAGTTTGCAAAGGCCTTTCCCACCTGAGGTTGTACATGCCATCCATGCAGGCTTGGGCGGGTGGGAAATAGAAAGTACGCTCTGATAAGCTGCATGTTTGGTGTAAGTCAGTGCTCATTCATTCAGCCACACGGTGCCTGATGATACATTCTTCATTCCTATGACCTAACTGAATGCCACGTAACATCTTTCAGGGGCATCCCTTGTACTGGGGGTCAAATCCATGTCCAAACCAGGCCTGCAAGGCCCTGCGTGACCTCGCCCTGCCTTCCTCCCCATCACGTCCTGCTGTGTATACTCCTGCTGCTGCTCTAAGGGCCTCCTTTCTGTTTTTCAAACAGACCAACCCCTTTCCTAGCTCTGGACCTCTAAGCACTGTGCTTCAAATGTTCCCTCCCCAGTGCCTTCCATGAGGCTGCCTCTTCCTACCTCAGAGGCCACTTCCTCCGGGAGCCTTCCAGGACCACTCCAGCCAACTGCCATCCCACCCCTCATCACCGCAGCTCTCCTTCCTCACGTCATCCCGTTCATTTTTTTTTCACAGCACTTGTCTGCACCCCCAGCAGAACATAAGACCCATGGCGGCAGCGTGACCCTCTCTGTCTGAATAGCTGTGTCCCTGCACCTAGAGCAGTGCTTCACACGTAGTAGATGCTCAAATGCCTTTTGCATGAATGATGATTGAATGAATCTTCAACAATATTATAAGATCTGAGTATTATTTTAATCCATTTGTGGCTGAGGCTCAGCAAGGCTGAATAAATTATTCCAACTTGTAAAGAGTTAGTGATTCCGTGTCAGGTCTTCTGAGTCTTCCGACTCCCAAAACCAGCCTGTGTACACAGATGGCAGATCCTCAGGTAGAATGAGCTCCTGGTTGCTGAGTTCAGGGCTCTCTCCACACAGTTTTCCAGCTGTAGTGATTCATGAATAGAAAGCAGTGATTCTAAATTTAATAGTATTTATGTTGTTAGTATTTGAACCCAGAATAGCAGCCACACTGTGGCCTGTGTATTCTTGGCCTCACATGAGTTTTTGTGAGGAAAAAGCAAATTACAATTCAGAAAAAAATTATTTCTGCCCTGGCTGGTGTGGCTCAGTGGATAGAGTGCTGGCCTGCGAACCAAAGGGTTGCCAGTTCGATTCCCAGTCAGGGCACATGCTGGGTTGCTTTTGGGCCAGATCAGGAGGCAACCACACATTAATGTTTCTTTCCCTCTCTCCTTCCCTTCCCCTCTCTCTAAAAATAAATAAATAAAATCTTAAAAAAAATTATTTCTGCTGTAAGGGCTAAAGAAAAGGCTGTCCAGGTGGGAAGGGGGCAGACATATCCTTTCCCCAAGGTAGAGCTTTGAGCAGAAGCCCTGCAGGAATTCTCCACCCACCCTCCATAGTCCAGGTCAACCCCCAGAACAGGGACCTGCACAGAGACGGGTCCAGAGCTGATGCTGTTCTAGAAGAGCAGGACCAAGTCAGACAAACTTCAAACCTGGTCACTTAGCTTCCTTTCAAAAATTGGAAGAGAGAAGGCTGGTCTTATAGCCCCCTCTTGTGGCCAGGAGGTGCCGCTGCAGCCTCTAAGTCTGAGAAAGCAAAGACTCCTACAGAAATGGGTTCTCTTCTTCCATAAGCCGTCCCCCCCCCCCACCCCCGGCACCTAGAGCACCCTTGGGAGACACACCCAATAATGCTTATCTCCCTCCAAAGCCAGTCCATTCTCCAAGCTCAAAACGGAACAGTTTCATTTTGTCCCAATGTGTCATAAGGCGAAGTTGTGATCCGGAGCTCCGAGTCTGGCCGGGGATTCAGGAGGTGGAGGATACCGCGAGATTTGCTCCAGGCTCTCAGGTGAGAGCTAGGTCCCCTCACTGCCAAGCTGCACCTGTGTCTTACCGATGTCAGGACGATCTTCCTGGAGGTTATCTTGCAGGTCGGGCCTGAGGGACCGGTGCCAGAGCCGGTGACAGGCATGGCAGCGTGTACTTGGCCTTATGTAAAATACCGTTGACTTTGGGACTCTGGCCAAAGACCTGCCTATAGGAATATCTAAAGTCAGACGTATTCCTGTTTTATAGGAATACAGTCAGGGTCAGAAGAGTTTCAGAATAGACACAAAGTTATCTATCACAGACCTAGCGCACAGTAGGTGTTCAATAGGAAAGCACCTCTTTCTTAAATGTAGCTTCCCTGATAGCTGTTTTCTTCCATCCACATCAGCCTTCCTGTCCCTGTCCCCTTCCCCACTCACACACCATGCATTCATTCCTTCTCTTCTCTCTTCCCAGCCTCTGAGTTTCTCTTTTCTCAGTCTCTCCCTTCCTTCTGAAACGCTCTGGTGGAGCTCGCTGGTCTGACTGCCCAGGAGCATGTTTGCTTGTTCTGTGTAAGTCTTGGGTGTCGCCCTTGCACACTCTGACCCTGTGGGTGCACAAGGGACCCCATGCCCAAGTGTGCATTCGCTCCGGGGTCAGTTCCCAGGAGTCCAAAGCACAGCCCAGCTGGAAGTGCCCGGCATCCTGCCCAGCCCCAAGTGCTGTGCGAGGCAAGGTGGAGCAGGGTGAGAGCTGTGCCGTGTGTAGCAATCTTGCTGCCCCCCGAGTTTGGTGAGCACCCCCAGGGCACCGCTGACTGACACTTTCTCTCACACTGCAGACACACTCCGGATACTTCTCCAGCTTGTACCCCCCTCACCAGTTCGGCCCGTTTCCGCATCATCACTCCGTAAGTGCCCCTCCGTTCAGCTCCACCAGCCCCTTTCCCTTGCCCCTGGGGCTGGCACCACGTTGTCCTGGGCGGACTGACTGGTGAACATGCGCCTGTGGGCGCTGGGCCCTATGGTTCCAGGTCGTCCGGGGATGACACATCACAGGCCGTGAGCACACTGGACGGGCCAGCGCCACAGTGCACTAGAGGGTCTTCGAAGCGGTGACTGGTCCCAGTCCCGCTGATGCTCACAGTCCTGCAGGTGGTGGGAAACCGGTGCAGATGGGTGGTCAGCAGGTCAGACGGGAGCTGGTGTTGGGCTAAAGGCCAGAGTTTTCAAAGGTCTTTGAAGCAGGTCCAGCAAAGGGGGTCCTTCTATTTCTGCATACCCCTACAGCACAGGCCCCGGTGGCCTCGCCTGTGTCCCTCTGGGCTGTCGCCAGGCAGGTTTAGTGGCCGCCTTGTTTTGCACACCGCACCACTCTAGGGAAAGTGCCACTCCTGGCTGCAGGACGGACGGGCAGCTCCCCGCTCCCTCTGACATAGTGGCTCCGAGGCCTGCACTCAGGCTCCGTATGTGTGATTGATTTCCTGGAAGAAGACAGGTGAAAGAAACACTTGTGTGTGTGACAGAAAACCTGTGAACGGACAACTGCCTGTGTCCAGCAAATGCAGAGGCTCCAGAGGAGTTTGCGTTTTGATTGTCGTGTCGCACGTGCGTGTGTTCTGCTTCCTTCTTCGAGCGTCCCGCCCGCGGGGCCCTAGGCTGCGGTAAAACCGGTGCACCACTTTGGCCACGTTCTGGGTCCTGGGCCACCCCACCACGTGGCTCCAAGTAGATGCGTGGCAACTGCCTGGAACATCTTCTGTCTTGTCTCGCCCCTGCAGTACCCGGAGCAGGAGATCGTGAATCTCTTCATCCCAACCCAGGCAGTGGGGGCCATCATCGGGAAGAAGGGGGCGCACATTAAGCAGCTGGCGAGATTCGCGGGGGCCTCCATCAAGGTAAAGCTGCTCTCAACAGCCTTTTGTAGCCCCCCTTCCACGCCCTTCCCCCCAGGCTCGGCCCTTGTTCCTTCCATCCCGCCCTCGCCCTCGGAGAATGGCAACTCCTGTGCCCTCTGGGGACAGCCCCGCACCAGCTGAAAAACCGGCCTCCAGAACTACTTTTGTTCAGCTAACCACTGAATTAGAAAAAGAATATCCATAACAGATAAGCCATCCCAGTTGTCTTTGGGTTGCCATTGTCCTCCCACAGAGAGGCGAAGGGATTTTCCCAAACTAAGAGAGTGAGCGTAAGTGGGGAATCATATACAGATCAGGTTTCAGCGCTTTGATGCTTTATTAACTAGTCTCTGCTTCACAAACCCTTGAATTTTGAAAAAAAAAATAGTTTGAATGCACACCTCTTTGAAAGCAACAGGTGATAAAACATAGATGAACAAAGGGCGGGTGGCACAGCCTGAGCAAAGCCCCAGGTCGAGGAGAGGCTCAGGAAGGAAGGCCCCTGACTCGTGGGAATGGTTGTGAGCTCAGGCGGCGCTGCCCTTATGCATCCACATCCTGCCTCCCCAAGCACAATGTGAAGAATGCCAGAGAAGCTGAAAGGAAAGGATTATTCGCCCCTGGTCCTGCTCCAAGCCCAGCTATCAGCTCTGACTCACGGGCAGAATGCCGAGCACGTCCCAAGCCTCGTGAAACACTTTCGGAAACAGAGTTTCCGTTGTTACGTAAAATAGTTTGCTGCCACAGGACAGCCCGGAATTCTGCACCAGAAGTCTCATGACTTGGAGAGAAAGTAGGCTTACACTTTCTCTCCAAGAAGAGCTGGAATTTCTCCCACAGCAAGTGTGCTAGAGAAAAAAAACAAAAACAAAACATTCTGAGTAATGCAGAGTGAAGATCGCAGTGAGGCCATAAAAGAATTTTATTTGGGTAAATCATGTCCCCTTCCAGGCCTCGTTTATCCCAACTGCAGAGTGCATGGTCTAGATGAGAGCCCTCAGGTGTGGGGGGACAGTGGTGGGGTGCACAGGGCCTCTGCACCGAGCAGGCTTGTTGCAGGTAAGACCCTGGCCCGAGCCGTGCTGGCCCCGCCCTCATGGTGGGACAGGTAAGGTGTGGAAGACGCTCGGCTGGCCGTACCCCAGGGGCCTTTCCCAGTGCTCAGTCCTGTGGTCTGAGCTACCACTCAGGAGATAGAACGAGAGGGTTTCAACTGAAAAGGACTTGAGGGATCGTCCCATCAAATCCTCCCTTTTTTCCCCTGACGGAACATTAGAGAGGTACCGGGACACAGCCAAGGCAGGCAGGTGGCGGCACTGGCTCTCAGGTGTACATTCTGCTCATCTGTGGACGTTGAGCACCTACTGGCGCTACCTGCAGCAGTAGCTCCCGTTTACCGTTGTGTCCGAGGAACCGCGCCTCAGAGGCATCAGTGATGTAGCCGCATCCGTGAAGGCCGCAGAGCTAGTGAATGTGGACGCCGAGGTCTGACCAGGTTGTCTGATTTCTGGTCCCCTGTTGCCCCACTGTGTCAGTCTAGGTGCTATACCAGGCTCATTCCCTACCAGGCCTCATGTCCTCAAAGGTTAAATGGTGGCCTGTCACTTTGCTGGTGATCTGTGAGACGGGCAGAGACAGCAGGGCTGGACCAGGAGGACAGGCTGGGCTCTGCAGCCTGGTGGCGTGCGGGCTGTCTGCTGTGCTGGGCTAACAGCCCACGCCTTCCTCAGCCTCTGCCTCTGGCCGGAGCAGTAAGGGAAGAGGGGAGACGCCAGGTGCATGTGAGAGAAGATCCCTGCTTTTTAAAGTCAACCTGGTTCTCGCCAGATTCCCTTCATCCTGACAGGCTTCTGAAAGCATCTGTATCTGCAGCCAGGTCTCAGTCCAGGGAACCCCAGCTGGCTGCCTCTCCAGGTGTCCGAGGCCACACCCAGTGGGATGTTGATGCCGACAGGCAGGGAGACAGCTTTCTAACTAACTAATATGTGGGGAAGGGGGTGGGGCCGAGGCTGGGAGGCGCACCCCAAGAGATGCCCTGGTTACAGGCAAACACAGAGCTCCCATTGCTCCCTGTGCTGCACAGCATCTGGCCCGCAGGCTCCAGAACCCCACACAAAATTCTGTCGACTCTGCCAGCCAGGGGTACCTGATGCCTGGCCTTGCTTCTGCCCTATGATCTTGGCGGTCACCTCACCTCTCTGGGTGCCATCTGCTTCAGTCGTAAAACGGGGTCTGCATTCCTGGTCCTGGGAGGGGTTCGCCTGTGGAGTGCCGCTGTGAAACCCGAGTCACGCGCCGCACTCAGACTTCCGGTCTGGGCTGGTGGATGCCGGACGGTTGAGAGAAGAGGGGGGTTTCTTGCAGCATCTGAGCCAGGCAGCCGTGAGCCACTGGGAAGTGGACAGGATGGCAGAACTGACTGGGTCAACGTGAACTGCGAATTAGCCTTTCAGCCTGGCTCCTAGCCGCGCCCGCTCCAGCTCCCTGTCACACACAGCCGGCCGCCCTGGGAGCTGAGAATTAGAGCACAGTTACCTTTCCTGCCAGCCGCCTCCACGTTAAGGCCTCTGTGGACTGAGCCTTCCTCCCCCCCGGGCCCTGGGTCAGTTGGCACAGTCTGTACCTCCCTTTTCCTAGAGCTTTTGACTCCCTCGGTGGAAGGCAGCCAGTCCCTGCTGGTGCTCGGGGCAGAGACAGGCAGTAACTGCTGACCTGCTGCCAACACTCCCTGGGCAGCCAGACTTCAAAAATGGGCCCTGGGCACTATGGTCGTGGCTTCCCGAGCCCCAGAGTGGAGGCAGAGCCCAGTAGACCCTTGCTAGCGTGTGCGCCAGCCACCGGGACGAGAGGGGCTGGGGCGCACGGCCAGGCAGCAGCAATGTCCTTTCCTATGACCCACAGATCGCCCCGGCAGAAGGCCCAGACGTCAGCGAAAGGATGGTCATCATCACCGGGCCCCCCGAAGCCCAGTTCAAGGTCAGTGCCAAAGAGGGGGACCCTGCAGGCCACAGCACAGGGCAGCCTGTTTGGGGGAACCGAGGGCCGTTCTGCAGGCAGCAGCCACCTCAGAGGCATGTTCACGGCTCTTTGCTACTTCCTAGGCTCAGACTCACCCTGGCCTCCCGTCCCCAGGCTGTTCCCTCCGCTCGGAGCCCTCCTCCCCTCTCTCCCGGGGACAAGCAGGCCGTCTGTCGGCGCCCAGTTTGAACAGCGCCGCCTCTGGACTCACTGACCCCTCAGCTGTAGTTGCGAGGAAGGGTGTCTCAGGCCCCTGCAGTCACCTCTGCCCTCCCAGCTGCGGGGCGCAGAGACGCTGCGAGGGGAGGCGGGCGCACCGCGTTTTTTGTTTGGTTGGGTTTTTTGCCCTTTTCTTTCCCCAAGGAAAATTATGACTTGAGCTTTCTAACAGTCAGAAATATTTATGAAAGGATAATCCTTATCATGAAAAATATTTAAAATTTGAGAAGCTAAAACTAACACGCGGAGCCGTTCCGGAACAAAACCAGCACGGTAGAATACTCCGCAGCCGGAGAAAGAGCGAAGCCCCGATGCGCCCCACAGCACGGGGGAGCTAGAACAGGCCGCACTGAGAGGGGCAGACAGGAAAGGCCGCGGGGCTGTGTGGCTCCGCGGGTGTGGTGGTCCAGGATGCGCAAGTCCAGGCAGACAGAAGAGCAGGATAGTGGCTGCCGGGGCGGGGGCGGGGAGGGCCCGGGCTCACTGACGATGGCGGCTTTTATTGGGGAGGGGTGGCAGTGTCCTGGAGAGCGGTGACGGTTGTACAGTGAAAGGAGTATACAAAAAAACACTGAAGTGTACTCTTTAAAATGGCGAATTTTAGATAATTTAAATGATATATCAGTTTTTGTTTTTTTTTTTAAGAACAATAACCGCTTGGCTACACTGGCTTTGCAGTTAGACATTGAGCAGCAAGGTCAGGCTACTGGAATCCCATCCCCGCCACCCTCACCGCCGCCCCGCAGTAACCAGGCCTGAGCAAACCATGGTGGGAGGGAGTTAAGGAGTCCCCGAGTGAATTCGTTCACCGAGAGTCTGTAGGTGCTAGGGATGCAGAAGTGACACACGGTTCTGCCCCTTGCCACCCCCCACCCCAACATACAGAGAGCTGCCCAGAGGTGTGAGCATGTGCAAACAGTGAAGACACATGGGCACTCCTGCACACCTTGCACAGCGCAGGCACGGGATGTGGCCAGAGCAGCGCTGCCAGGCCAGTGCCCCAGCGGCCCCGCCCCAGTGCTTCTGGCGCTGGCCGCGCCGTTGCTGGTCACGATTCCGGCAGCAGCGCTGCTGATGTGGGGCGGCAGCGGCAGCTGTGGCTGTGAGGTTCATGGGTCACATGTTGCTCTCAGGCCCAGGGGCGGATCTTTGGGAAACTGAAGGAAGAAAACTTCTTTAACCCCAAAGAAGAGGTGAAGCTGGAAGCCCACATCAGAGTGCCCTCTTCCACAGCTGGCCGAGTGATCGGCAAGGGCGGCAAAACCGTAAGTGTGCTCTGAGCTGGCTTCACCTGCGGGCTGATGCCCTGCCCAGCCGGACACCCCCCCAGGCCTCCGTGGGGGACCCTTCAAGAACACAAATGTAATTAGCAGCACTCCAGAGTCGAGGGTCCCAAATCCATGCTGCTACCTGGAGCCCAGCGTGCATGCCCAAAACACTGGGGTCCTGCACCTCGCTCAGCTCATGCTGGGGAGGCTGCCTCCTGCCAGCTTTATATCCACACAAAGCAGCAGGGAGCTAACCCGGAGTGGAGTCCCACCCAGGGTGCACCCACTCCGCAGACCACCATCTCCACTGACTCGCAGGCTCTGGGCCCGAGGTTTCTGGTGTCCTCCTCTCTGCTCCTCAGACCCTCCCCATGGCTGCCCCGGGGCCCGGACACCCCCCCACCCTGCGGATCTGGTCTTCCCGTTGTTTCCACACCTGGCCACCTGCTGCTGGGAGCTAGTTCAGCAGCGGGGTGGTGGGCAAGAAGGAAACAGTTTTTAACAATCAAGGTTTTTAACCTGAAGGGGGCATACCACAGGGTAGTTTGAAAAGCACCAGAGAATGAGCTTGGCAGCCTTCCAAAATGAGCCGTCCATCAGACCAGGTGGGCAGGTGGCCGTGTCAGGGGGCAGGAGCTTGGGAGCTCTCTGTGGTCCTGAGTGAGTGTGTGTGTGTGTGTGTGTGTGTGTGTGTGTGTTCGCCCTGTTTTCTTTTTATCTAAAAACCCTTAGAGGAAGCCCATTTCTAGACATAATGAGGTACCTTCATGCAAAGGAGTCAAGTCGCTTGGCGTGCAGGCTAGTCCCTCTGTCCAGGAATGCGGCCCACACCCACCAGTACACACCCCGAGCTCTAGGCAGGTGGAAAGCAGATGAGACCCAGGGAGTAGAATCCTGAGTCCTTCCGTGTCCAGACACTGTCAGCTGTCCCCCTACGTGGGCGTGCTGAGCGCTGTGATGGGGCCAGGGGCCGTGGCGCCGGCCCTCGGGGGGTGTCGTCCCAGGGAGGCAGGGGCGGAGCACCTGAGTGCAAGAGATGGGGTGTAGGTGAGGCAAGATCAGCGCGGGCAGGGGTCTTCACAAAGAGGTGGACCCGGGCCCAGGAGTGGCAGGGAGAGGACATGACAACCCGGGCGTGGGGCAGCGTAGGCAGGACTCAGAGGCCAGAATGCCAATGAAGAGCAGGGAAGAGAGCAGAGCGTCCTTCGAAAGGAAAGTCCACTGTGTCGGCTCAGGGGTGGCACCCGGAAGAGCATGTCCAGTCGAGGTTTCATCCCTGGGTGACTGGGAGGCCTGCGGTCACTGTGAGCATGTGCGGGAACCACAGTGATGGCATCTCCAGAGTGAGGGTTCAGCCCCAGAAGCAGCTCCGTGGACTCTGGGGCTGGACTCTGTCTCCCTGTAATGGGGCCTCCCATGGTCCAAACTAGCATGGCCCGCATGTGACCAGGGCAGGGGTGTGCTAGCTAGAAGCACAGGTGAGCAGCTTCCAGCCTCCTTGGCTGCCACCACTCCCCGCTCCCGCTCCCTCCTGAGCCCCACGCTCTCCCTTCACAGGTGAATGAATTGCAGAACCTAACCAGTGCAGAAGTCATCGTGCCTCGTGACCAAACGCCCGATGAAAATGAGGAAGTGATCGTCAGAATCATCGGGCATTTCTTTGCTAGCCAGGTACCTGTGCTGTGAGGGTCTGGTGTTTCTTGCCAGTTGCTGTTTGTTTCTGCGCTGTTGGCAGCCTATAGGGTGACCACAGCCCCTGTACACACACCCCACCACCCTACCCTCACCCCCCCCACAGGTGGAACCTCTCCCTGGCTCTTCAGGCACAGCCCGAAGGGCAGGGGAGATTGTTCCACATCTGCTGTATACTCCTGGCCCCAGGCATGCTGGAGGAGAGTGTTGAACTTTGGTCAAGGCCAACACATGTCAAGCCCCTGAAATGCTCCGGTATGAGATCTCAGCTCCCTCACCTTCCTACTCAGGCTTCGGTCACAGCCTTGCTCTGCTGGAAGCCACAAACCAACAAGGGCCCGCCCTTGGGGCTCCCAGCTGGGCCCCAATAACCAGCCTGGGGGCTGAAATCTCCATTCAGCATCAGTGCTGTCACAGGAGACCCTCAAGTCCCTTAGCTGTCCTCCTCCATCTCACTCCGACCCCTGTCAGGACACAGGGCCTCCACACAGCTGCTTGTCTTCCTTCAGGAGGGCCCGTGGCTCCACACACTGTGGCCTAGTGCTTTTCCATGCATTTCGATGGTTGGGTTTCGGGATAGGGCACTCTTGGTCCTTGCCTCAAGCAGGCGAGGGCAGGCTAAGCTAAGCTTACGCCAAAGGTCAGTCTGAGTGGTCGGCTTGCCCTCCCAGGCCTGTGCCTCTGCCGGGAGGCCTGACCGTCTCGGAGAAGCCGCTCCCTGGGGTGTGCCTGAGCCTCCAGGTTCCTGCAGTTCCATGTGCAGGGGTCTCCCTGCAGTGGGAACACTGGGCTGGGGTGAGGGGTTAAGTTTGGGTTCACATGTTTTCTTCAATTGTTCAGGGTGGAGAGTGTGCTGCAGCTTATCATGGCTCCCCCGTCTCACTCACTGTTGTGTTCCTAACGTTCTCCCCGGTCACTCGAGGAACGCGGTGTGCAGCACTGGAGGCTGAAGTGTGTGTAGTTGGCAGGGGGCGTCCGGTCACTGGTTCCCACTCCTGCTTCCTGGCCTGTCTGTCCAGCAATTCACTGAAAGCTTTCGGGGCTCCACCCACTTATCCTTTCCCAGCAGCCTTGGGGGTGGGGGGCAAGGAACTCTGCCACATTACTTCCAGGCAGAAAAGGCCCCCATAGGTAGGGGTTCAGTGGGTGGGTGACACTTTGCTGAGCCTACCTCCTTTCCCCAAGTCCCACCCCCACCGCTTATCCTCAGAACTGGATTCCTTTTTCTCCCCTGTGCCCAACCCCCATCCCCTCACTGCAGACTGCACAGCGCAAGATCAGGGAAATCGTGCAACAGGTGAAGCAGCAGGAGCAGAAGTATCCTCAGGGAGTCGCCTCACAGCGCAGCAAGTGAGGCTCCCACAGGCACCAGCACAACCACGGATGAATGTAGCCCTTCCAACACCTGACAGAACGAGACCAAACACAGCCAGCCACATCGGGAGCAAACCAAAGACCATCCTGAGGAACGAGAAGTCTGCGGAGGCGCCGGGGACTCTGCAGAGACCCTGAGACTCCAAGGGGCCGGGAGCGGGTCGGGAGGGAGGCGGAGGTCGGCAGGGCCACCAGCCAGCCTCCTGCTGCCCCCCAGGGCCTCTGCAGGCTTCCCAGCCATCCACGTCACCATCCACTCGGATCTCTCCTTAACCCCCACCACGCTATCCCTTTTAGTTGAACTAACATAGGTGAATGTGTTCGAAGCAAGCAAAATTCACACCCTTTTCTTTTTCTGTGGGAAATTGTCTCTGTACATGTGTGTACATATTAGAAGGCAAAAGATGTTAAGCTACGTGGCCTGTGGGTGACACAGGGTGCCTGCAGCATTAATATATTTTAGAAATAATATATCAAATAACTCAACTAACTCCAATTTTTAATCAAGTATTAATTTTTTTTTTCTTTGTAAAGAGAAAGCAGGCTTTTCTAGACTTTAAAGACTAAAGTCATTCTTTGGGAGGTCCAAAGGGTTAGTAAGGAGCTTCGAGGCCACCCACACACAAAATTCACCCAGAGGGCGATCTCGGCGAAGAGACGCTCACAGGGGTTCTGGATCACCTGTGTATGTCAACAGAAGGGATACCGCCTCTCTGAAGAGGAAACTCTGTCTCTCCCTCCCTGTCTCGCTCACACGGCCATTTCTCTCTGCTTCACAGGTTTTGAACTGGTTTTTGCATACCGCTATATAATTCTCTGTCTCTCTCTCTGTTTCTCTCTCCTGTGTCCTTTCTCCCCACCCCTCCCCTTCTCCTCCATGCCCATTCTTTTTAATTCCTGCATCCCTCTGTCTCAGTTCCACTCTGTCCGCACCCCTACCCCCAGGCAAAGCAGTGCTCTGAGTATCACATCGCACAAAGGAACAAAAGCGACACACAAACCAGCCTCAGCTCACACTTGGTTACTCAAAAGAACAAGAGTCAGTGGTACTTGTCCTAGCATTTTGGAAGAGGAAAACAGGAACCCGTCAGACAAACCAAACACAAATTCTGCAAAGAAAGAATATATTTTGTCTTTTTACATTTTGGTGTATAAGCCATCGATTTTCAGCAAAATGATTTCTTTCTTTTTAAAAAAATGTGGAAGAAAATAGCAATTTACATGAGGTCGTTGGCCCAGGGCGTTAAATTTACAGATTTTTTTAACGAAAAAAAAAACACACAAAAAAAAGCTACCTCAGGTGTTTTTTACCTCAGCACCTTGCTCTTGTGTTTCCCTTAGAGATTTTGTAAAACTAATAGTTGGAGCATTTTTTTATTTTTTTAATAAAAATGAGTTGGAGAAAAATCTACGACACCAACTGCCAGCCCGGAGAAGGCGGCAGTCCAAGTGTGCGACAGCTGTTCCGGTCAGCTGTCTCCGCTGGCCAGGAGCCTACGTGGCCTTCTTTCGGACAAACCTTGAAAACGTGTATTAAAAACAAACAAACAAAAAAAATGACAAAAAACAGAGAGAGAAAATGTCGGAGATGTCCTGGATTTCAATAGGGTACGTGCCATTGGGCTTTTTGCGCTAAAGGATGAACAAGTACTGGTTTATGTGAACAAGCCGTTTAACCACCAGACTGCAATGCCCGTTTCCTCTACTGCAAACAGTGTTCTGTGACAAAAACAAAAACAAACAAACAAAAAAAAGAAATATATCCAGCTAACAAGATCCTGGTGTCATGGTGTCTTATTTTTAACAAGCCTTGCTCGCCCCTCCACCCCCTCTGCCAAAGCGTCAGCTGAGCTCCGCTCTGAGGGACTTGGGGACATGGGCGGCACACAGTCGGGGCTGGGAAGCTACTCTGAGGATGAGGGCGTCTCCTCAAAAGTCTTTGGGAGAAGCTAAGCAGCATTATCTATCACCTGGGAACTTTTCAGAAATGCAGATCCCTGGGGGTCCACCCTGAGGCAGATCCTGGGGGTGGGGCCGAGCTGTTGGTTTCAGCCAGCCCTCCAGGTGTGAGAACCACAGAACCAGAGGGATGGATTGGCTGTGGATCAAGCTAGGTAAGACCAGCCCCTGTCGTAAGTGAACTTGAAGCTTGGCCAGGGAAAGAGTTTATCTTTATGAAAGAAGGGGGGAGGATAATACACCCAACAAGTCACCGGAAGAGGTACCTGGGCTTCCCCGGAGCCCAGTTGAAAGCATCCCGGGAGGTCTGAAAAGGTTGGGTGAGAACGGTGCTGCCCCTCCAACAGCCCCATGTTCATAGACCGGTGGGGTCTAGCGGAGATGGCCGCCGGAAGCCCAAGCGGTTTCAGCAATGAAGAGTTGGTGCTTGGCTGCCAGAGGTGGTCAGTCAGGCTGTTGGGGGCGGCCATCAGAGCTCAGCAGGGACAGATGGAGGGGAACTGATGGGTTCCACAGCAGCCACCTTCCCCTTCTGACAAACTCCGAGGGCTCCCAATCACTTAAAATTTGTTCCTTACCTACATCCCATCCGTACTCCTGATTTTTCTGTCATTTTCAGTTTGTGCTGCTGCTTTTACTTTCAAGTTGGCTGGTGTGTCAGTGCCAGCTGTTCACCTCTCTGCTGTGGTTGGCATGAGTGTGGGCAGGGACATCCTGTCCCTTCATGTGACCATTAGAAAGCCAGGTCCCTATGGCTTCATCTCCTCCGCTAGAGGGCTCGGGCCCACGGCCCTCAGGAGAAACGCACTACAGGCTGACCACCCGGGAGAAGCCACGGGGTTCCTGACCACCGGGCTTATTACTGAAAACCACTCCCTGGGTTGAAGTGCACATATCAGGTGAACAGCAGAAAAACAGCACATCTTTCAAGAAAGGGCTTTAAATACAGGCCGAAGGGCTTGGTCATGAATTTGTCGAGATGAGGAATCTGGGTGGGAAAGAAGACAGAAACCTCCAAAAATGCACCCTCTTGGCTCTGCTGCTACTCAGGTTTCCTTCCTTGGCCTTTATTCCAGGTGGCACAATTTGAGGTTTAAACTCTAGCACCTAAACTGCCCATTTCCAAAATCCTTCTCTCCAAACAGAGAGAAAGGTGAGGAGGTGCTAACATGACCCCTGACCCGCTGCTGTGGCACAAAGCATCCAGTTGTCCTGAGGTCGCAGCAGGGAGGGGGAAGCCGCACAGGGAGGCAGAAGACAGGAGTAAGACCAGCTGGCCTTGTTCCTAAACAAAGAAAAGCACCCATTTTCTTTCTATGAAAAAAAAAAGATTTTATTTTTAGAGAGAGGGCAAAGGAGTGAGAAAGGGAGAGAATCATCAGTCAGGACTGGGGACCAAACCTGCCACCCAGACGTGTCCTGACTGGGAATGACCAAGAGTCCCTCACCAGTGAGGGCTCACAGCCCATTCTCTGAGACCCCACAGGCTGGATTATTCAGCATCTGGGTACAAGCACTCTTGAGCTTCCAGAGGGCAGCGTGAGCGCTAAGCATGGTTTTACACAAAATGCAAGGATGGTTGTTAAATGGAGACTTAGGTCAATAACAAAGCTTTTGAAATCCATTAACCTACATGACTCAGAAAGCCCCCACCCTACTCCCTTGGACTGAACCCCTTAAACACCTGTGGCCCATAATGGTTTTCAGGGTGCTAACATCTCACTAGTTGCGCGCAGTAGGCCTGAACATCCCTCTGTCCTGGTTTGTTTCCCCCTCAAGGAATCTCTGCCTCAAGGCGTCTCCTCCAACATGGAACTCTGGGAAGGAAGGATGAGTGAGGCTGGCTGCACGTTAGAAGGTTTCAGCATAGAGGGAGAACTTACTACAGACATGATAAAAAGGAGAATTGACAGAAGTCAGGAGGGGGTTCAACAAAACCAGAGGGAGTGAGAAGACTAGGCCTGGATGGGAAGAAGGCGTCTTGACAGGCTGGGAGCGAGGGCAGGGGAACACACCACACTTCCACGGGAAGCAGGGAAATGGATGACCTGGCTTCAACGTGGGATTGGAGTGAAGCAGTGACTGAGTGGACCGAGACGGGATACAGATTTGAGCCTAGTCATTCCTGCATCCCGGGGGGAGGAAGTGGGCAACGGAGACATCCCCGTGTTAACAACTATGAAAGAAGTGCACACGCAGGTATTAGAGACCAGCGTGAATTGTACTTGCATCCATGTCTCTCACTGCCTTAGAGCCTAACGCAGATTTCTTAGGCCTGCTGCCACTCCTGTCTGAAAACACAGCTAGCAAATTTCCGAAGTTTACTGTCAAGTGTTGCTGCTGCCTTTTCTTTCCTCTCAACATTCCTCTTAACGTGCTCATGAGTTAAAAGTTAGAGCTTGCCCACACACAGGTTAGTTTTCTGTTCTAGCTCACATCAGCTACATGCAGTCACTGCCTTTCCAGAAGCCGTGAGTGCTCTTTTGCTCTCTCAGAAACAGCTGGTATGAGGAAAAAAACTCATAGAGCAAAATTATATTCCGGATTAACCTCTATGCTCCCTGTATTCTCTTGTAAAAGCAGGGACTTGGTCATGCATCGAAGCACTTAGTTTGTGCACAGTAGTGAATTTTCGGGCACACTGCCTCATCTCTCTCCGATGTGACCAACACACACATTCCCATTTGCCTCCAGTAACCTCTAGCAATCAGGACAACCAAGGGAAATTTGTACATTTAACTTGGATCTTGTATTAGCTTCCTGAGATTGCTATAATTACCACAAATCTGATTGATTAAAACAACAGAAACTTTTACTGTTCTGGAGCCAGAAGTTGAGAATCAAGGTGTCAGCAGGGACATCGTGTTCCCTCTGAAGGCTCTTCCAACTTTGGGGGCTCCAGGTTTTCTAGGCTTGTGGCAGCATCACTCCAGTGTCTACCACCATGGTCTCATTGCCTCCTCTTTTACTTAAAAAACAAAGCCACCCCTGCAAGAATACCCGAAAGTTCTCCCTTCCTTACCCTCCCAGTAAAAATAAATAAAAAATCTTAAAAAAAAAAACTATTAAAAAATCTTTAACTTAATCACACTGCTTGCCATAGAAATTAGCATTCATCCTTTGCCCTAGAATATCATATGACAAGTTCCATCAGGTGAAAACGACAGGCTTTTTAAAAAATATATTTATTTTTGTAGAGAGGGGAAGGGAGGAAGAAAGAGAAGGAGAGAAACATCAGTGTGTTGTTACCTCTTGTGTGTCCTCTACTGGAGACCTAGCCCACAACCCAGGCATGTGCCCTGATTGGGAATCGAACTGGTGAACCCTTTGGTTCTCAAGCTGGCACTCAGTCCACTGAGCCACACCAGCCAGGCTGACAGAGGTTTTTTAAAAGCTATTATTAGGGAAACATTCTTAAGTGTTCAGATACAATGAGATGTGAGGGTTTCACTTTATATATTCCAGACCTGGACTTCTGGTCAAGATGGTGACACAAGTAAACACACCTTGCCTCCTCACACAACCATATCAAAATTACAACTAAACAGAACCATCACTCAGAACTGTCAGAAATCGAGTTGAGTGGAAGTCCACCAACTATGAAATTAAAGAAACCACATCTATTCAGACTGGTAGGGGAGCAGAGACATGGAACAGACTGGTTCCAGACCCACGTGTGGTGGGTAAAAATTTGGAAGGGATATCTTGGGAGCAAGGAGTCTCAGCTCCACACCAGGACCCCCAGCCCAGGGTTCCAGTGCCAGGAAGATCAGTCCCCTTAACTTCTGGCTGCAAAAGCCAGCAAGGATTGAGCCAGTGGGAGAAACTTCTAGAGTCCCAAAGGTTTCCCTTAAAGAACCCACATATGGACTTACTCAGACTCACTCCCTCTGATATCCAGCATCAGAGTAGCTGCTTCAAAGGCGCCAGTGTCATACAAGGAGAAACTGAAAGGTCTGACATCAAGGTGAGAGCTGGGGAAGAGCTTTATCCCAGACGAAAGGCAGGCAGAGGCCAATGTCCCTTTCCTTAACCCTCCCCTCACAGAGCCAGCAGGCAGGTGCCATATCTGAGATTCCATCAACCTGCCTAACACTGCCCCACCCTGGAGATCCCCAGAGACTCCCACGAGCCCCACTCAACAGAAGTTCACCCAAGCTGCTTTTCTATATGAATAGCTGGTTGTGGCTCCTGCTTCACGACCTTTTAAATACTCTCAAACAACAGCCAGCCTAAGTGAGCCCCCAGCCCTCCATACCTCTTGCTAATTGATCCGGGCCTGGCACTAGCAGCAGCCAGCCTAGAGTCACAGTTGGCTTCACCTGGGAATCTCCAAGCCAAGCACAAGTAGCAGCCATCTCAGATTGTTTTATAGCCAAGGCAGGGTGGCCCCAGGCAAAACACAGGTGAGGGCTCACCTTGGCCTGCACCACCCAGGAAACCCCAGAGCCTGCACACCCAGTGGACAGCTACAAACATGTTGGAGCACCTTCATCCTACCACTGCACAGCTGATCATCCACAGAGAGCAGAGATTGGTGGTCACTGGTCACAGCCAGTCTTTCCAGCTGACTGGCCTGGATAAATCCCTCCCATTGACCTGCCAACAGCAATGAAGACTCAACTACAAGAGGAAGGTCTACTCAGCCCACACAAAGACTATAGCTTGAGTACCCAGCTTGGGTGATAGGAGAGGCTGTACCACTGGACCCTACAGGACACCTGCTACATTAGACCACACTATCAAGACACGGAGTCAAATCAACTCTACCTAATACATAGAAACAAACACAGGGAGGTTGCCAAAATGACATGGCCTCCCTAAGGAGGCCAAAGAAACATGGCCCAGCCCTGGCTGGTGTGGCTCAGTGAATTGAACACTGGCCTGTGAACCAGAGTCCAGGTTTCATTCTGTGTCAGGGCGCATGCCTGGGTTGCAGGCCAGGTCCCCAGCTGGAGGCACATAAGAGGCAGCTACACATTGATGATTCTCTCCCTATCTCTATCCCTTCCCCTCTCTCTAAAAATAAATAAATAAAATCTTTAAAAATTATATAGATATTTTTTAAAAAAGAAACATGGCCCAAATGAAAGTACAGATCAAAACTCTAGAAAAGAACTAAACAAAATGAAGATAAGGAATCTATCAGATGCAGAGTTCAAAACACTGGTTATAAGGATGCTCAAGGAACTTAATGAGGACCTCAGCAGCATAAAAAAGATCCAGTCAGAAAGGAAGGATACACTAATTGAAATAAAGAACAATTTACAAGGAAACAACAGTAAAGTGGATGAAGCCAAGAATCAAATCAATGATTTGGAACATAAGGAAGCAAAAAACAACTAATCAGAACAAGAGAAGAAAAAATAAACCAAAAAACAAGGATAGCATAAGCAACCTGTGTGACTTCAAGCATTTCAACATTTGCATCATAGGGATGCCAGAAAAGAAAGAGCAAGAAACTGGAAATCTCTGAAAAAATAATGAAAGACAATTTCCCTAATTTGTTGAAGGAAATAAACATACAAGTCCAGAAAGCACAGTAAGTCCCAAACCAGATGATGCAAAGAGGCCCACTCCAAGACTCATCATAATAAAGTGCCAAAGATTAAAGATAAAGAGAATAGCTTAAAAGCAGTGAAAGAAAAGCATTAGTTACCTACAGGGGAGTTTCCATAAGACTGTCAGCTGATTTCTCAAAAGAAACTTTGCAAGCTAGAAGGACTGGCAATAAACATTCAAAGTCATGAAAAGCAGACACCTACAGCCAAGATTGCTCTACCCAGCAAAGCTATCATTTAGCATCAAAGTGCAGGTAGATCTTTCCAGACAAGAAAAAGCTAAAGGAATTCATCCTTCCCAAACCATTATTAAATGAAATGTTAAAAGGACTTATTTAAGAAAAAATCAAAACTATGAACAATGAAATGGCAATAAATACCTACCTGTCAACATTTGAACCTAAAAAACTCAGCAAACAAGAACAGAGACAGAATCGTGGATACTGAGAGTGCTTTGATGGTTGTCAGATGGGAAGCAGGTATGGGGAAATGGTTGAAGAGGTGAGGGGATTAAGAAGTACAAAGAGGTAGTTACTGAATAGCCACGGGGATGTTAAGATTAGTATAGGAAAAAAAAAGATTAGTATAGGAAATGGAATAGCCAAAGAACCTACATGCATTGTGGGGGAGCTTTGTCCTGCAGAGCACCCCCGTCCATCACAGATGAGAATCAGTCTACCACGACATGATCTGCTTGGGGAGCAGATCTCTCAGAGGAGAAGGGCCAGGAGCCTGTTCCTCAATGGGCTTTTTTTGGGTTCAATTTGCACAGGAATACAGGTAAAGCTCATCAGTCATTGTCAGGCAGTAAGGATCAAACAATAGGTAACATTCAAAGAACTATGAGTGCTTATTCTGAGTCAGGGTCAGTTAGCTGAAGGGCCATAAAACTTTGGGAAACAAACTCATTTGATGCTTGGACCCTTAGCAGAAAATTGAGGACATTCTTAACAAAGCAGGTTTCACAGGATTTTATGCATTCTTTCTTTGATCTGATTGCCCTGGGAAACCTTCTATTCCTGCCCAGGGCTGCGCCGCCGGCCGGCATTGTTTCAGGCTTATGTCAGGCAGGGGGAGCCAGGCAGCCAAGAGATTAGGAGACTTCTTATAACAGGGTGCAACCAAGAGGGAGGACCTCAAATAGGGATTTGGAATGGGGTCCAGAACTCGAGGTGTCCAGGAAATATTAGGATGTCCTTATGCAGCACCCCCCCGCCCCCACCACACACAGATGTGGGTTGGGGGAAGGGACAGATGGAGCAGGGCTATTGAGAGCTGTTTTACACAGCAACAGCCTTGCAGCTAACCTCTGGTGTGGTCATTTAACATATCTATAACCTTTAGCCGGTTGCATATATATGTTAAATAGCTGTGGCCATGCTCTGAACCAGGGGAATGGAAGTAACTTCCCCACCAAGACGTAACTGTGTGGGGGCAGGTCCCCCGAGTTACAGTGCCTGCATGGGAGTTTAGAGAAGATTGACTCCATGACATGGGGCGACACCTGCCAGACCCACGATGGCAGCCCAGTGGAGCTAGAAGGATATGAGAGTGATGGCAAGTGTGGTCAATTGTGGGAGGAGTTGGAAAATGGGGCTGCAGAGGAAGATTGGCACAGAGATTTAAACCCAGACGCGGCGGCCATTGCGCAGGGAGAGAATTACTCAGTTTTTAGTAGAGTGGGGACTCCCGCAGCCCCGCAAGAGAGAATCACCATATGGCTTTAGCAGAAAACCATCACTCGGCTTTGGCAGAGTGGCGACCCCCGTCCTTGCAGCCATTGAGGAGGGAGAACCACGTGGCTTTGGCAGAGTGGAGACTCCCGCAGCTTTAGAAAGGGGAACCACCACCTGGCTTTAGCAGAGATCCCAGCGGCACAGCCGAGGGTGCCGGGAACCGAGGGAAGCCTACCAGCTGAGACAGATTACTGAAAACTGGGGGCTGCCTGAGCCATGGACTTCTATTTCTTTTCCTGAAATACGGAACCTCAGACTGGGCAAAGGGAGGAAGGACTGTGTGTGTTTGTGGGTGTTTTAAGGGACTTTGGGATTTTGATGAAGACGTTAGTTCACTACTTTAAGTTTGTATAGCATTAAATAAACATTTCCTTTCCTTTTCACGAATCTCTCGCATTGAGAGATGTCTTTCCTCTGGTGGCGGACATAACAAATCTGGGGGGTTCCTTTTGGTAATAGTATATTGTCCCTTTGCCACCGCCTTTGTTCTGTAACATTCTCACATACAGATGAGGACTCAGGCTGTCAAAGCTGAGGGGTGAGGGCCCATCACCCCCTTTTGCTAGTCCCCAAGTCCTTCCCTGAGGGCCCTGTCACGACCATGCCTGTTTTAGATCATCCCTCCCTTGAGGAATCTTACCTGTCATTGGCTAACTAGTCATCTGCCTGGGGCCAAGCAGGGTGAAGTAAAAGGCGCCCCACAAGGAAGATAAGCTTTGTCTCCTTAGTGGCTTATGGTCCCAAGGTATCTTTACTCAGCCTTAGCCATGGGGGGTTACAGCTTCTGAAACCAGGCAGGGCGGTTCCCAACAATGCATGACTCATGGACATGAACAATGGTGTGGGATTGCCCGTGGGAGTGGGGGGTGCTGGGTGGAGAGGGACAAAGGGGAGAAAATCAGGACAACTGTAATAGCATAATCAGTAACATATAAAGTCCAAACACAAACAAGAAGAAACTGATGTTTCTCTCCCTTCTTCCCTCCCTTCAAAAATAAAAAAAAAAAAAGAAAGAAAAAATGAGCCACATTTAGATTTTGCCACATAGCTTAGTTGGTTGGGCATTGACCCTGATATGCCAAGGTTATGAGTTCAATTCCCAGTCAGGGCACATACAGGAATCAACCACTGAATGCATAAATAAGTGGAACAACAAAATTGATGTTTCTCTCTCTCTTTTATTTTCTTTCTCTTTTCCTCTTCCTTTCTACAATCAATATATACAATTTTTTTTTTTTAAAAGATGAGTCACGCCCTGGCTGATGTAGCTTAGTGGGTTGAGCTCAGGCAAAAACAAACAAACAAAACAAAACAAAAAACCTTAAAAGAAAAAAAGTGAGCCACATTTAATAACTGTTGAAAGAGGGTGACAACTGTGTATGTTATAAAACTTAAATCAATGGAGATTACAAATAATCATCATGTGCCAGAAAAAATAAGTCAAAATATCATATTATTGTCCCTATTTTGTTATACATAACTTTAACTCAGAAATTTTAATTCTAAGAATTTCCCCTAAATGAATAACCCAAACATTGTGCAGGATGGTGTTTCCAACAACACTGTACTAAGTTAATCATGTTACAATCATTTACTGAAACACTATGCTACAATTAAAATGTCAATATTTAGACTTCTGGTAAATCGCTTCTCAGCCTTTTGGCTAAGATTGTGTAGACTTCTGTTCAAGATGGAGGCGTAGGTAGACATGCTTCACCCCCTTGTGCAAACAATTAAGGATCACAAACTCAAAACAAAAAACACCCAGAACTGCCACAAAATCAATCTTTATGGAAGTCTGACAACCAAGAATTTAAAGAAGCCACATTCATCCAGAGGGTGGGAGGGGCAAATATGGGAAACTGGGGCTGAGAGGATATGACGTGGTGGTGGTGAGGTGGTGGTCAGCAGAAGGGCGGCCCCACATTCATGTGTGATGGATAAAAATTGGGAGGGATACCTTGGGAGTGAGCAATCCCAGCCCCAGTCCAGACCGTGCAACCCAGTGTTTCAGGGCCTGGAAAACAAAGCCTCCTAACTTCTGGCTGTAATAGCCAGGGGGGGTGGGGTGGAAGAAGACACTGCTGATCTCTCAGGAAGAGTCCATTTAAAGGGCCCTCATGGTTCTAAAATGTACTTAAACCCACCCACTCCAGGAACAACCACCAGGGCAAGACCTAGAAGGTGGAATGGATGGGCAGTGGATGAAGTGAATGGAAAAGGGTCAAGTGCTGATCAAGCCTCCAGCAACCAGGCAGCGGCACTGTCACCTCACTGATCCCTCCCCCACACACAGAGCCACAAAGAAGCAGGTTGCCCCACCCTGATGAATACCTAAGACTCCTCCCCATACAACTTAACAGGTCCACTGAGACAGGCAGGCAAAGCACCTCTGCTTAATACACAGAAACACAGGGAGGCTGCCAAACTGAGGAGAAAAAGACATATGGCCCAAATGAAAGAACAGAACAAAACCCCAGAAAAAAATACTAAACAAAACAGAGATAGCCAACCTATCAGATGCAGAGTTCAAACACTGGTGATAAGGATGCTCAGAGAACTCACTGAGTACAGCAAAAGCATAAAGAAATAAAGGCTACAGTAAGTGAAATACAGAAAAATCCACAGGGAATGAACAGTGAAGGGAAGGAAGCCAGGGTTCAAATTAACAATTTGGAGCAAAAGGAAGAAATAAACTTTCAACCAGAACAGAAGGAAGAAACAAGAATTCAAAAACAAACAAGAAAAAAAAGAGAGAGAGAGAGAATAAGACTCTGGGACATCTCCAAAAGTGTCAACATCTAAATCATGGGGTGCCAGAAGAAGAGAAAGAGCAAGAAATTGAAAACTTATTTGAAAAAAATAATGAAAGAAAACTAACTTGGCAAGGGAAATAGACATACAAGTTCAGGAGGCAACAGAGAATCCCAAACAAATTGTATTCAAAGAGGACCACACCAAGATACATCATAATTAAAATGGTAAAGGTTAAAGAATCTTAAAAGCAGGGGGAGAAAAAGGCCGTGTTACCTATAAAGGAGTTCCCATGAGACTAGCAGCCCATTTCTCAAAAGAAACTGCAGGCAAGGGGTTAGCAAGAAGTACTCAAAATGATGAAAAGCTAGGACCTGTAACTAAGATTACTATCCAGCAAAGCTATCGTTTACAATGGTAGGGCAGATAAAGTGCTTCACAGACAAGGTGAAGCTAAAGGCGTTCATCATCACGAAGCCATTACTACATGAAATGTTAAAGGGACTTAAGAAAGATAAAAACTATGAACATTAAAATGACAACAAACACAACTATCAGCAACTGAATCTAAAAAAAAAGTAGTACAGGAACAAAATCATAGATATGGAGATCATCTGGAGGACTAAAAGCTGGGAAGGGAAGAGAGGGGAAAAGGTACAGGGAATAAGCATAAATGGTAGGTACAAAATAGACAGGGGGAGGTTAAGAACAGTATAGGAAATGGAGAAGCCAAAGAACTTGTATGTATGACCCATGGACATGAACTAAGTGAGGGGAACGCTGGAGGGAATGAGGGTACCAGATGGAGAGTGGCAAATGGGGAAAAATTGGGAGAACTGTAATAGCATAATCAATAATATAGACTTAAAAATGTCAATATTTATTGACATGAAATTATGGTCAATTTAAGTGGGGTTATATAGCCATATATACTTATCAGTCCATATTAATAACAAATACATGCACAAGCATACACAACACACACTCACACTCAAGGGAGTACATACCAAATTATCAGTAAGTCATTAACTCTGGGTGGTGAGTTTGCAAATTCTTATTCTTTACCTTTTAGCAGTATTTTATTTTTCTACTATAAACACCTATTATAGGTAGAATTAAAGAAAATGTGGGTGAGCAGGGCAGGAGAGAGCAACAGGGGAAGTTGGGAGAACTCTAATAAAACAAAAAAATTACAAAAGAAATGTAAGTGGGAACCACAGACTTGAGTACTACGATGTGATCCTAAGGAGGCAGTGTGTGTGCTTGGAGGTGGGGAGGGGAGGGTGCGCCCCCAGGTATATGCATCTGAAGTGCATGCTTCCAAGAATTCTGTGTTGCTTCTCTTGGCATTTTCCAGTGTTTCCATACAACGGCTCCACAGGGGTCACAGGGAAGGGCTTAATGTCCATGTTTCAGAATTGCTAGATTGTTTACTACGCATCACTTGGTACACACATTCACTGGGTCACAGGACCCTTTGTTTTACGTCTTATAGAGAAAGAATGGGACTTTTACTTAACATACTTTAGGAAATGCCAATGTAAAACCCTGAAAAATAAGGATTTTATTCCACATATTTCCGCTGAGCTTCTGGCTTGTTTTCCAAGACCGATTCATCTCAAAACAGCCCCACATTTATCATATCTTTGTAGTGTCAAGCTTTAGTTCTGAACATAATTCACACCTTGCTGTCAGTTCATTTAGAGCAGTGTTTTTCAAACTAGATTTCCATCCACTAGTGGGTTTAGAAATCAATGTGGTCACAATGTACTTTATTTTAAATACCAAAATAAAATTCAGAGGAGAGCAAGTAATGCTTTGGCAAAACTTCTGTGTACATTATTTGCATGTCTGTATTGGTCACAATATGAAATGCAATTATTAATGAGTCACAATAAAAAAGCCACTGAATTAAAGAGATGGATTTATTGATAGATAAAATTGACACCTATTTCAAACACCCAAACCCGTTCCTTGTATATATTAGGAAAATTTAAAGAAAAAAATATCAATGCAATACAGCCAACTAGACCCCCAACTTACAAACAAGTACCAAACGTTTGTTTAATGGGTCCTTAGAGGTTTTCTCAAAGAAACTATCATAAAGAAATTAGGCTGCCAATGAGTTCACAAAAGCCAATTTAAACAACGTGGCTGAACCACAGTACTAAAGTTATTAAGTTTCTCTACTTCATTTGTGTGTACCGCAGCTTCAGTGCATCTCATGCACACCCCCCCCACATCCACACCTTGGTCCCAGCGCCGCGCGGCCCCTTGCAGGGCAGGCAGACGCCGTCTGGGACAGGGCCGCCCGCCGTGCTTCAGGTCCAGAGGAGGGGGACCAGAAGCTCTAACCGCTGCAGGTAGCTGAGGTAGAATACAGGGCTCTCCAGAACGTCTTCCATGAGGCCTGAGTCTGTCTCCCTCCCACTGGCATCCCGACTCTGATACAAGGTCAAACATGAGAAAGACGTTTGCTCACCAATGGTCTCTTTTTTCCATTTTAATCCATCTTTAGGAGAGATTGCCTACTAAAAAAAAAATCAATGGTTCACTCCACCCTTTTTTCAGAAATGGGAGAAGTAAGGCCTGCTTGAGTGTGATTGGTAGGGTAATAATATGGGTGTAATAATTTAGTTTTAATTTGAACATTTCACCTAAAATGTCATATGGTATGTTTGAGTGTGATATTGTTATGTTAAAGAATTACATGCTTAGGATTTTGTCATTGAAAAGGGGCGTTATTTGTGCCAGACCCTGTATTACGTCTCACTGGCTTTAATGTTGATAAAATCAATACCTGTTTTAAATCATGTGACTACTTTTCTCCTAACCTGTTTAGATACAAAAATTCTATTGCCAACAAGTTTCTCTGCACCATGAGACACATGCCAGTGCCTAGAAAAGATGCCTGAACAAACTCAGGAATTCAGGGTTAAGCAGAATGCATTCCTAACTCAATGGCCTGTTCCCATCAATGTCATCATGTTAGCAGCTACACCAAAGAGCACACATTAGGGGAATGCACAGTGAGAGCTGCTCTATGAAGCCTCTCAAATGCAGTACAAATACACCAACCTCCAGCCTCACTCACACGGGCAGATTGCAAACTGCCATTCCTGGCAGGATTTCCCCCACATGGAACAAATGTTAACCCAGGTGCTGCGTTCTCAGGTGAGACCTAGCACTACCAGGTGGGAACCAGGTTTCTAGTGTAACTGCTGACCCAGTAAACCGCTTTTGGCTGCCTGGTCCCAGTATTCACTGGTCCCACTCCAGCAGCCCCAGGAAAGTAATGAAAACTGCAGGAAGGGTCCCCTGTGCAGCCTAAGCTTGAGGGAGAGGTAGTACCACTGGCTCATTCTTCAATCATCACCTGAGCACATGTCCTCCGGTTTGGCCATCGAATAGGGACAGCAGTTCCAACCCACATCACAGGCCCCAGGGCCCACACAAGACTCACGTCTCAGGGAAAACTGGCCGCAACAGCATGCCTCTGTGGCCAGCAGCCTGGGGCCCTCCAGATGGCGGACATGCTAATTCATAGCTAACACATGCCCAGTTTTTCCGGTTCTACCTCTTGGTTTTGTGTACCAGGCAGGACAAGTTCAGGAGTTTATTTTGGGAAAGGGTTAGAAATCATTTCAGCGTATACTTTTCAGGTTCTGCCAGGCAACCTTTTATTACATCGGAAAAGCAACACTAGGCACTAGATCTTGCAAAATATGTTCTGACAATCTCTAAACTTTCTGAAATTAAAAATGCATAACCACTGTAAAGTTTTTAATGAACAAAAATGGTTAATACAAACTTTCATATGCAAAATAGATTATCGTATAACTGGTAACCTCGGAGCCAAACACTAAATTTTCCTCCACAAATTTCAGTAGGGGTGGAGTGGGGGGGGGTTAAATCCTAATGAGTACAAAACTTAATTTTAGCTTTCTATATAGAAAAAAAAAAAAAACTTTGAGGAAAAATAGTTTTAAATTGAATAGCATCTTTTGAAATAAACAGCCCAGGCAAGCCCTTACAATTCTGAGGTTTATACTCTACCAGATCTGGGATGAAAATGAAAATTTAGGGTTTACGGTTACTTCAAATCCAGTTTCGAGAGCAATCACCTCATTTCCAGAGAGGAAAGTCTCTGCAGGATGACCACGACACTCTTCTGAAGATGCCTGGGTAGCCAGAGTTCCTTGGCCACAGTTCTGCTTTTCCATGACACAGTGCCAAACGCCGCGTCTCAGGCTTCCTCTGAAAAGCAATCAGAGCCCTACACCGCGGCGCTGCGGCGCTTCTCCCGGCATTTTCAAGCCTCAAAAAAAGTCCTCAAGCTTCAAGTTGGCAGTTACTGCTCCAGCACTAAAGAAGTTAATTAACACTTCCTTCCTTCCTCCCCCCACTGAGTTCCCACCCCATCTTCAGCAGGCAGTGGAAGCTTGATTAACATTCTTTTCAGAAATAAATAGTTCTAACAAGTAATTCCAAGTTAAGTAAAAGAGCAGCAGAAACGGCCACTGCCCATTACGTTCGCAAATGAGTCAGAGAATGAATACACGTGAACAAACACAAAAAAAAACAACAACTCATAGAATAAATCCTGCATTTTACACATTCACAGGGGGAAAAAATCTTTAAAATAAAGTATTAATTAGCGTTTGTTCCTATGTGGGTTGAAGAGTCCAGGGCTCTGAGCAAGCACATCCTTTCAAATACGGTTGCAGGCAGCCCTCCGCATACCAAGTCGGGGCACTAGGGTGCAGGGCCTTCATGCTCGTCAGTACCTGTGACGGAACAGGTGATGCAGGGACTTTTTAACCCACAATGCATGAGGTATATGAAAATGTCCCTCCAAGAAAGAACCACCAGCAGCTAAGGGACTGGGTAGGGCGTTCTCACAGCAACTGCTGATGAAGGATTTCCCACACCATCTTCTTCCGGAAGAGAGGCATCTGGTGCTGCAGAGAATCCACCAACAACACAGAAGTCACATTTCCTTGCACAGCCTCAACAGCCTCTAGGTGCAGTCATGTAAATCCAGCAGGGTGCTTACAGCCTCTAGGAAAGCCTGACTGTTCACATCCTGGCACAGACTTACAAAGCCATACGAAAGGTTTATAATGTTTATTAGAGCATATACTAGTGTTTTTACATGTTAAGGAATATCAAAGCACGGTACAGAATTATATAATAGAGTTCAACAGCCTGATAACAAAACCGCATACCAAAAATGGGAATATTCAAGTGGTAGCACAATAGGTATCGTTCCTATTTAAATTAACATATTCTGCTTTTTAATAAAAGCATGAATTCTACTTAAGTAAAGAAAAAAATCTCATTTAGAATGGAAGGGCAGATAAAGTGCTTCTCAGACAAGGCCAAGTTAAAAGAGTTCATCATCACCAAGCCCTTATTATATGAAATGTTAAAGGGACTTACCTAAGAA